>CM060953.1:186427371-186454871 GCA_030765055.1 Mantis religiosa | reverse complement strand
GGACTAATACTAGATGAAAATTTAAATTGGGAAACTCACATAGAGGCATCGACGAAAAAGCTTAGTAAAATGTGTTTCTTAATGAGGGCGATTACAGGCATGTCAAGCTTGAAAGTTCGGAGAATAGTGTACTTTTCATATATACACAGTTTGTTGGCATATGGTATAATTTTTTGGGGAAATTCTAAAGACAGTATAAAAGTATTCAGATACCAAAAGAAAATAATTAGAATCATAGCAGATGTCTCAAGCACAACTAGTTGTAAGCCATACTCAAGCACAACTAGTTGTAAGCCATACTTCAGTAAATTAGGTATCTTACCACTGCCAAGTATATACATATATGAAACTCTTGTACATATGAAAGCAAGCCTAAGTTTATTCAAAATAAATTCTGAAATTCATATACACAACACTAGAACAAAGAATTTATTTGTGAAGTCACACAAAACAAAGATGTATGAAAATAGTTTCACATATGCTGGTTTACATCTTTACAATAAGCTACCTGAATCTATAATAAAGATTGAATCACAACATCAATTTAAGAAATTGTTATTAAACTTCCTTAGAGCCAATAGCTTCTACAGCGTGGATGAATTATTAAATTTGTAAATATTTAGTTAGCTACATTAATTTGTTTTTAATTTGACGTGTCCTATAACATGTACATGTTTTAATGGATGAATCAATAAATCAAATCAAATCATTTGTTATCAGTTATCACCTGTCTCTTTATATGCAGATATATTGGTCTGATATTTGAAGAGAACAGCATGTCAACCTTAAAAAGAGTCAAGTTTACGTAATTATTCAAATTCATTAAATTAATCATACTGCGGGAGAATAAAGTAGATGTAAACAAAACCACGTGACTGTTGATCGTAGCGCGCCTTCTTCCCAATTTCCATGTTGCTTCCGACGTGTAAATAGTCCCTTGAAAAAGTACTGCTACTGAGGTGTGGAGTCTTGAGTTCGTACAACAAGTGCGTACTAAGCATATTTCAACTATAAAAACATATACTAATAAATAGTTAAGTAAGTTTGTAATTAAAGTAAATCATGCTGCGTGCGCATATTGAAGGAACTCCGTAAAACGCGGAAAGTTTATTATTTAGACGAGACGTGGGTTAACGAGGGACACACGACAAGCAAAGTATGGACTGACATCACAGTGAAATAAAAAACTTCGATCTGGTTTAAGTGCAGGACCTAGAAATCCTACGGGGAGGGGTAAGCGTTTTATACTTTTGTACATAGGAAGTGATGATGGCTTTGTCGAGGGTGACGAGCTTGTGCTCGTCTCCAAAACAACGGGAGACTATCATGAAGAAATGAATGGTGCTGGCCCCGTAGCTCAGTCTGTAGAAAACCTGCCTGCCGCACTAGGGGTTCCGGGTTCGATTCTTGGCGGTGGGGGTGGGGATTTTTCTCCAGAGTCTGGAAGTATGAATGAGAGGGTGAATGTCTGCGTGATGATTAAAACCCAACGAATACGAGTTAACACCTTCGGTATGTTCCAAAGGACAACGGCCGCCGATATGACCATTGGAATTAAAGGCGGGATATAAATGGAACAAGCGACGTTTTCAAATCCTGGTTTGAAAAGATTCTCCCCAAATGACAACCGAATAGCGTTATTGTGATGGACAATGTCCCCTACCACAGTGTGAGGTTAGAACTTATACCAAACAAGTGACATCATAACATGGCTACAGATTAAAATACAATTTTCCACGAGAGTCATGTTAAGGCGAAATTGCTGGCAATGTTCAAGTCTCGTACTAAAGAGTACGACTAATCGCATCGACTGTGAGACTCGAACCTCTTTAGCTTCTTTCAATGTTATGATTTTCTGACGTAAAAATAACGCAAGTTATTACTTACACAATTATGGTTTAGTCTTTATCCGTTTTCTGAATTAATGAATTTATTAATATGAGCCTAGTGCCGTACTGCTGCAATAAAAGATAACATTACATAAACCTGAACGAGACAAGAAAGGACAACACGTGTTTGTTCGCGCAGTGATACAACGATAAATGTTTATGTGAAGACCCATTCTAAGCCCAGAGGGATTATGACTCTGCTGGTCTTCTTTCCCTTTTGTAGCCGGACTGTAATATCACAAAAGAAATACACCCAACTGGGATATAAAGAACTTCCGCCAACAATTAACTTGCTACAAAATACCCATTGTTGTAATCTAATGTTTTATTATAATTTATATGTACAGATACATATTTTATGATTTGGTTTAAATAAAACTTATTTTGCCTATCTTTCTGTACAAAGTACGTTAATTGTTGAAAGATGAGATCATCAGTATCCAAGATGAGCCTCATAGCGTTCAAACTGTCTCTTACGAACGTAGTGAGAAAAGAATCGATGTGCTTGTTAGAGAAGAAAAACATCTGACAGTACACATGTAGTAGATATTTTTTTGTTTGTACTTTACGTCCTCCAACATTAAGTCATATCGGACGAGAATGAAATCGGTGAAACGGTGCTCAAATGAGTCCGGGGT
The DNA here is from genome assembly GCA_030765055.1 of Mantis religiosa. NCBI lineage: Eukaryota > Metazoa > Arthropoda > Insecta > Mantodea > Mantidae > Mantis > Mantis religiosa. The sequence continues at coordinate 186,452,344 of CM060953.1, read as the reverse complement.
CCATGGAGCTTAGAGTTACCCGACATTCGTCTATCAGGATAAGGGAAAACCCCGGAAAAATCTTATCCAGGTAACTCACCCTAACCGAGATTCAAACTCGGGACCTCTTGAACGTGAGGCAGACACGCTACCATCTACGCTACCTAGGTGGGTGTTATAGGTCACAGTGCAGTTCCAGGAATATTAAAAAGAATTTGGGTTATCGAAACATTTATGTCTGTTCATTCCCATATTTATTAGAGATGGATTAACTTGGCACCCATCTGACCCCACCTACGGAGAATGCATAATGACAACACCGCAGGACTCCGATTGGTTGCTGGTGGGTAACATTCAAGGACAAACATCATCTCATTTGAAAGTGATATTTGTCCGCAAAATAAGTTCTCCAGGGCACTGGAGCCGTGAGGAACGCTGTTACGTGAGATCCGGCAACACTGACGTGTAGCTTGGTTTCACCCCTTCAAATCGCCACCACAAAGAACCCTTTGCAATCATTAGTCTTGGCTGGGCAGCCGTTTGCGATGGAGCTTCCTATCACTTCCGCCGCCAAGTGCGAGTTGCGTGCAGTAATCCGGTTTTTTGAGTGCCAAGGGCACTACGCCCACTGAAATTCATCGTAAGTTATGTGATGTCAAGGGGCACAGTGTATGGACGTCAAAAACGTGCGAAAGTGTGTCAGAGAATTCAAAGACGGGCGTACAGACGTCCATGAGGAACAGCGCTCTGGTCGGCCTTCGGTTTCAGCTGACACAATTGCAAAAGTTGAGCAAGAAATGCTTAAAGATCGGTGTGTGACAGTTCGCGAGCTGTGTGAACTTATCCCTGAAGTCAGTAAGACTACGATTGACAAGATTTTGACCGAACATTTGCATTATCGCAAGATGTGTGCGAGGTGGGTCCCCAAAATGCTCACCGAAGACCATAAACGGCAACGTGTTGAAGTGGCCTACCGATTCCTGGAGCGCTATGCAGAACAGGACGAGAAATTGTTGGGTTCAATTGTCACTGGCGATGAAGCCTGGGTGCACTACACTAAAGAACATTCTCGTCAGTGGTGGCATTCGAATTCGCCGAAGCCACGAAAGTTCAAACAGACATTTTCTGCCGGCAAAGTGATGGCCAATGTGTTGTGGGACAGAAAAGGTGTATTGTTGAGTGAGTTGATACCGAAATTAAGGTTTGCCATAAGTAAAGAATCATGATGGATGTCAAAGGAATGTTGGTTCTTTGTTAGAACACGTGCAAGGTCAGTTGAGTCGAATAGCATTTTGGGGGAAAGTTGTTATAACAAAAGCAATGTAAGAAACAGTGTCCTTAGCATATTTCTAAAGGGGCTCACTTGACTTTTTGAATAGAGTATTCTTTGAACCATTCATAATTGCGAAAAAATAGCTACAAAGGGATCTTTGGCTGAAAAGAAGTTTTCAGAAAGTGAAAGTGATACACCCACGCGCATCTGTGGTCATTCAGAAGAGTCTTCGGCGTGGAGCCGATTAGAGCAGTTCGTGGCTAGGAAGCCATTAAAACAGTCGTCGGCGTCAGGCCGATTAGAGCAGTCTGAGGCGTGAGAGCGAGTAGGGCAGTCCTCTTGTTCTGTCTTGGATATTTTTCGGTTCATATATACGTGAGGAATGAATAAAGTTTATCCAGGAATAAACATTCTGCTGTCAGTAACCCTAAACAGAGATATTGGTAACCCTTGGTCGGCAACTTCAATTTCGATGTTCAAGGGCAGAAAAAAAAGTTAAAAAATAAGTTGGAAACGGGCATTCCAGTGTCATTAAATATCCTTCTCACACACATCCACGCATACTCTGTGAGAAACCTCATTATTTTACCCTGAGCTAAACAAAAGTGCTTCAAACTGTATTGTCAAGTGGAACATTGTTCGTCACATATATATTGTTGCTTCAAATTGGCGTCCCAAAGTGGAATTGTGTGACACCCATAAACTTTTGTATCAGAGTTTATGTCTACAGGCACAACAATAAACGCCGCTAACTACTGTGAGACTTAAAAAAATTGCGACGTCTCATTCAAAATCGAAGGAAGAGAATGCTGACGAAGGGAGTGATTTTTCATTAGGATAACGCTCGACCCCATACTGCACATGCAACGGCTGATCTACTGGCCCAGTTAGGATGGGAAATCCTCACCTATCCCCCCTACAGTCCAGACTTAGTACCTAGTGATTATCATCTGTTTCCTAAGTTGAAGTCACACCTGAGTGGAACACATTTCCAGACCGACGATGATTTGAAAAATAGGTTGAGTGCTACCTGCGCAACTTGGCGGGAGAGTGCTATGACAAGGGTAAACAAAAACTGACACAGCGCATGAAAAAGTGCATCGATCGCAATGATGATTACGTTGAAAAATAGCTGTAAGTTCCGCCTTTCCAACAATGTAACATTCGTTGACAATAAACATGTTTTCTATATTGTCACCTAACTATCGGAAAGCCCGAACAACGACAGCTGAGAAGGGACCAGAGGCATCCAAGCCACACCCACCCATTAGTCTGAGTCACTAACTGAGGGGATGATTAGGGATGTGTCACTTGTCGCTGGCCGCCTCTTCCCCTTCCACTGCCATCTGGAACCTTCGCGGCGATTCACTGAAACCAGAGACTTCTAGAAAACAGTGATGTTCCTATAGAAAGGGCTGCAATGAGTGAGGACAGTTCAGTTCTTGGCGAGCAGTGAAGCAGCGTCGTGCTAGTGTACGGACGAGAAGACTGTGTACGTGCGTCGGAGGCGTTTACGTGATTGCGAGTGCAAGTGGAACTGAACGGACGAACTGGTGAATCGTAATTCTGTGCATTGCGTAATTCTGTGTAATTGGCAAGTGTTAAACTGTAAGTCGGTGGAAATAAAGAACATTTTTGAGTGGTGCAATTGGACTTTTCATTTCACGAACCCACAAAGTCACAATACATATTAATAGTATATTTAACGAAGCGATTAAGCGGTTGGCTTGAATAATCGCACGCTACGATGGTGCTGTTCGGGGCGAACAGCTTTGAGGAGGCAGCAGTGTCACACGAGCGCTGGAACACCCTGTGGAAGCAGCTGGGAGCGGAAGGCAGGGGAGGTTGGGTTAGCCACACCTCCCCCTCGTCTGTCTTATAGTGGTGACAGGCAGTGGTCGGGAGAAAAAACATGACTGTGCCGTCTGTTTCTCTTAGACCTGGTTCTCGATCATTCTTTTACTGGAACATTCCCGCGGACACTGGACGACGGCGATATTCCTATATAAAGGGGGGTTGCAGACAGACGGAGTCAGTTAGTCAGTCAGTCAGTTGGTTAGTGAGTGTGAGTGAGGAGACAGTCGCAGTTCTTGGTGTAAGAGTTAGTCAGTGACGTGTTAATGAACGAGAAGATTGTGCAACGGAAGACTGTACGTAACTGGTATGTGCATCGGAGTTTATGTAATCGCGAGTACAAGTGAAATTGTAACGGACGGACTGGTGAATTGTAATTGTGTGCATTACGTAATTCTGTGTAATTGGCAAGTGTTCAACTGTAAGTCGGTGGAAATAAAGAAGATTTTTGAGTGGTGCAATTGGACTTTTCATTTCACGAACCCACAAAGTCACAATATTAAATAAAATTGGAGGCCTTATTTTACAGACACGCCTTGTAATTATGCAAGGGTTGGGGTGATACAACCACATATCGTTGTCAGATTGTTTGGCTTATAAGATTTGAAGCTCAGACCTGATAAATGGGGACCAAAACGTTACTACCTGAGCTATACTGCTCGGGTAATTGGTTTTTGTGACTAATTCTTTGCTGTAACCCAGTTACACGTCTGCCAAAGGAGAAAACGATCTCTCATTACTGAGAGCCCTTTCTTCAGTGCTGCATAATCATTAAAGGAAACCATTTATTTGGATAGTGCGGAAAAGGAAATTCAAATTAGCTTTTTGCCAATGCTTCTAGAGCTTCGCTTTCTCAGATTTGATGCAGACCCTGAATCAAAATAAGGGCAATCGAAGTGAAGAGCAAAAGAGATAAAAACACTTGGCTGCTTACTCGATCTCTCGCTCAGTGAAGCACAAGAATAACAGAACATGGAAGAACTACACTCGAAACCAGATGGGACTGCTCCTCTCTTGTCAACAAAATGTCGTTGAGTTGTGGTAATAAGAAGGCATTTTGTAAACGTTGTTGAAGTGGGAAAACACTGCGAGAATATATGGCACTAGTCACGTACCGCAGCAGGCGAAAGTTTAACGAAGGGCAAAAGTTAGAACAGAGAACTTAAATATTTACCCTGCAAGGTGAAGGAAGGAAACCTGCCAAGTTACTTAAACAGTAGCATCAGCAATATCTTAGCTCTGTTTTACCAACTTAATAGAATTAAAACGACTATAAACTTTTGTATACTTGTTACTTTTTATTTAAAGGGTATATGGCTTTAGAATATGCTCATTTCTAAACGTAAATATTACATATAAATGGAACAATGTTACGGTAATATAACGGTGATAATTTTTTATTCATCCAATATCAAATTTACACTTGAAAAGGAGTTCATCAGTACAAAAATACGAGGGCTGTTCAATAAAGAGGAGGCCTATGGAGAGTCTGTTCTTCCCTACAGCACAGCTCGAAGGTGGTTTAAATTTTTAAAGGGGGGAGACAATCAATTTCAAAGGAAGGTGGACCCGATGCTCCAGTTACTGCTCTTACGGAAGAAAACATCAACACTGCTGCTGCCATTGTATGAGAGGATCGACGAATTACCTTGAAATACTGAACATTTCATTGAGTGCCACCCACACGTTGGTGACAGAAACATTACACATGAGACGTGTTTGTGCGCGATGTGTTCCAAGACTTGATTCCCGAACAAAACGACAGTCGCATTCAGGTGTGCATGCAGTTAAAGTTGATGTTAGAGGAAGATCCGCAGCTTCTTTCAAACGTAATCACTGCTGACGAAATTTGGCTACATCATTTCGATCCTGTGAACAAACAGCAAAGCTCAGTGTGGAAAGCTCCTTCATCACTAACCCCCCAAAAAGTAAAAGTGGTTGCTTCTGCTGGAAAGGTTATGGTCATCTCATTTTTTGATATTCATGGAATGGTTTATCAGCATGTTGTACCTGCACACACATCAGTAGCTGTACAACACTACAGGGATGTCCTGAAAACATTGCAAGTTCATATCAGGCGCAAAAGACCACATTTTTGTGATGCAGGCTGGATTCTGTACCATGATAATGCGCGGCCGCACATTGCCAATGTTGTTGCTGAATATCTTGCAAAAATCAACGTGAAGTGAATCCCTTATCCTCCCTATTGTCCGGATTTACCCCATGTGACTGTTTTCTATTCCCTAACTTGAAGAAACGTCTTCGTGGGAGGCATTATCCATCATCAGAAGCAGTGGTGAAGGCTGCGGAGGTGATTTTGAAGGATCTCTCAAAAATGGTTTCCAGCATGTCTTTGAAGACTGGCAGAAACGCTGGAACAAGTGCATCGCATTCAGGGAAGACTATTTTGTGAAGCTCCATCAAAATTATGAGGATGAGTAAAGGTACGTTGTCAAAAAAAGAGGTGTAAACCCGGTAAATATTTTCCCGCTCAATGGTAGAGAGGCTAGACGGAAACCAGAAGATCCGTGTTTCAAATCCCAGCTATGGCATTGAATTTTTCAGTCTGACTCTACGTTTGCACAAATTAGCCTACACACGGCCAGTATGAAAGAACAATTAAATTCCATTAATTGTCCTAATTGTGGTCCGAACTATAAAGCCCGGGCCTTAAAGTACTTACAGCATAGTAAGTCGCCATTAAGGTAGTTGTCTCATGTGTTTATGAGAACTCCTAGTGGTTTACTATAAAGCCCGGGTCTTAAAGTACTTACAGCTTAGTAAGTCGTCATTAAGGTAGTTGTCTCATGTGTTTATGAGAACTCCTAGTGGTTTACTATAAAGCCCGGGTCTTAAAGTACTTACAGCATAGTAAGTCGTCATTAAGGTAGTTGTCTCATGTGTTTATGAGAACTCCTAGTGGTTTACTATAAAGCCCGGGTCTTAAAGTACTTACAGCATAGTAAGTCGCCATTAAGGTAGTTGTCTCATGTGTTTATGAGAACTCCTAGTGGTTTACTATAAAGCCCGGGTCTTAAAGTACTTACAGCTTAGTAAGTCGTCATTAAGGTAGTTGTCTCATGTGTTTATGAGAACTCCTAGTGGTTTACTATAAAGCCCGGGTCTTAAAGTACTTACAGCATAGTAAGTCGCCATTAAGGTAGTTGTCTCATGTGTTTATGAGAACTCCTAGTGGTTTACTATAAAGCCCGGGTCTTAAAGTACTTACAGCTTAGTAAGTCGTCATTAAGGTAGTTGTCTCATGTGTTTATGAGAACTCCTAGTGGTTTACTATAAAGCCCGGGTCTTAAAGTACTTACAGCATAGTAAGTCGTCATTAAGGTAGTTGCCTCTTGTGTTTATGAGAACTCCTAGTGGTTTACTATAAAGCCCGGGTCTTAAAGTACTTACAGCATAGTAAGTCGTCATTAAGGTAGTTGTCTCATGTGTTTATGAGAACTCCTAGTAGTTTACTATAAAGCCCGGGTCTTAAAGTACTTACAGCATAGTAAGTCGTCTTTAAGGTAGTTGTCTCATATGTTTATGAGAACTCCTAGTAGTTTACTATAAAGCTCGGGCCTTAAAGTACTTACAGCATAGTAAGTCGTCATTAAGGTAGTTGTCTCATATGTTTATGAGAACTCCTAGTAGTTTACTATAAAGCCCGGGCCTTAAAGTACTTACAGCATAGTAAGTCGTCATTAAGGTAGTTGTCTCATATGTTTATGAGAACTCCTAGTAGTTTACTATAAAGCCCGGGCCTTAAAGTACTTACACGTTGTAAGTCGTCATTAAGGTAGTTGTCTCATATGTTTATGAGAACTCCTAGTGACTTACCGGGAAAAACACGAGTCAGTTGGAGAATTTAATGTAATATCGGCACGTTGGCCATAGTAGCTCAATGATAGAGCGGCTGGACGGAAACCAGAAGATCCGTGGCTCAAATCCCGGCTATGGCATTGAATTTTTCAGTCTGACTCTATGTTTCCACATTGTTTTTATTTATTTGTAAAATTGTAATGATTTCATATTTTCTAGACTGCCACATGTTTCCTGTCTTTTTATATCTTCTATTCTGCATTTTACCAATTTACCCACATCACTTGTATTCCTTTCCTCTAATCTCTATATATCTCCCATTCCTATTCTTTCCATAATTGCTCCTATCTCTGCCACCAACTATTTGAGTTCACTAATCTTTTTTGCTGTCTCATGCATAATTCTTCCTTCTTCTTTGACCAAGCACCTATACCAAAATTTTATTTTTCCTTTCATTTTGTTCCATTTCTTCTTGTCTTTCCTAATTCTACTAAAGCTACTGCCCTAGGTGCTGATCTTGATATGCCTAGTAGCTCTTTACCAAACCTTCTGTAGTTTTGGTCCACCGTTTTGTTTACCTCTGCACCCCCAGATCACCACAGCATACAACATTTTGGATACAACTAGTGCTTCGTGCATTCTTTCTAACCACTTGGTTGTCATTTCTAGCTTATATTTGCATATTCTTATCCCATTCATTATTGAAGTGGTACAGATTTATTTGGATCACACTATAGAAGACATCATCCCAACATTTAGCTCGCCGAACAGGGAAACCATGGACAAATCGATGGTCAGAGTGGGCAAACACTAAAATACGAACCCGATACAAAACTCTCGCGGAGCCATTGTTCGTCCTCTTAATCTGCAAATTGGGGTTAGCTGGATAACAGTTACATAAATTATCTACTCCTCTTTCCAAAGAGGATTAAAATTGGCGGGGCTTGCTGTTTCATCTCTTATTTACCAAAGCAGAAACAGGTTTTGCATGTTACCAGGGTAAGGTAGATCGGCCATTATTACGCCGGAAATGCAAGCGCTGTCACGGGGACTCTGATACTATCTATAACTGAGATTAACTTGTTGCCCGGAGATTACTTCTGCGCTTGTACTGTTAACAGTCTCTCAGATAATTAATGAAAATTGTCACCGTTTTCATTTCTCTGCTTCTCGCTTGCAATTCAAAAGTTTCTTCCATCTATTTTATTACGTTCTCTAGGGGGCTGGAGATTAAATTCCTCGCACAAATTCTACACCTACATTTCAGAGAAAATACGTGTTCTGAACTTTATTAAGGGGAGACGTATGCAAATATTCAGGGTCTTACATCAATAGCCATAACATCAAAATTTTTCAAGTTAGAGAAGTGAAACTTGGTATACTTATTTAAGATAATACAGTTAATATGCACAATTGTTTTCATAATTTTCCATTGTATATAACTAATGCTACATATTTTTTCTATATGCAGAGATATTTACAAACTTAAGCCCACTTTTTTCAAAATTCACATATGCTATCTTTCTGAAATTTAGTATATTATTTTAAAACACACTGAAAATGAATTTGTTGGATTTAGATTTCTTATTGAAGCTGTATAGAATTAAAAAAAAGTTAATCATATGCATCCTTTAAAAATTAAAATAATTTCACATATTTTGTATCATCACATTCCATCTGGAGCTTAATCTTAAATTCTAGAACCAACAAAATGTTCATTGTGGCATAAGAAAGCTGTGTGCTAAATTGCATCACTGTAGATGAAGTAGTTTGAGAGAAAAATGGGTTGAAGTTGTAGAAAATGCCAGTTAGGGGGAAAGGCAATTAAAAATACAATAAGTATTATTCAGTTTGCCTTTTAATTTTAAGTCAGAACTTCCCATATCCATAGTCTGTTTCCTCATTCTGCTCTTCTTCAGCCTTTCTTTTTAAATTCCTCTTCTGTCTTGATTCTTTCTGCATTAATTTCATAGCTCTTTCTGCACCAGCGATGTGAATGTTGTCGATACTCTGTAAAATTGTTTCCATAAACACACCAGGTTGATATCCTAACTGATGCATAACTTCCTTTCTGCCAGCATTCCCATCATTAAACACTATTGCTGCATCAAATGTAGCAATTTTCACCACTATGGAAGAGACAAATGATGTTTTGGGACACCTTTTCCATATCAAACTGTTGAGGCTTTAATTTGGGTTTTTTGTCTCTCCATAGAGACATTTGTTTAGCAAGTCTGAGTGTGCTAAGAATTGGTAGGTGGGCTTTATAGATTCCAAGGCAGCTGATGGAAGACTATGTGTTGCTACTATGCTACTATGCAACACAAGGACATTTAATTTTTTTAAAGATAAACACAGACCACGTACAGTCATAATATTTTGGTGTTCGATAGCTAACACTATATACTATTTTACAAAACGATAAAAAATTAGATTGTTTGAAAATTTTCTCCCACGTCCCCCCTAAATGAAAGATTATAGCCTACATCTAGTATAGTAACTATTCCAGTCACAAAATCGTTCTCAAATTTTGCAAAATATATTAGGTGATCTCATAAGTAAAGTCGGTTTGTTGATTTTGGTGTTTTGGAAAATTTATTTGGTTTCTTTGGTATCAGTCTTCAGTTGTTAAATAGAGATAACAAAGTTCGAACTCAGAGTACTTCTAAAACACTACCGGAAACAAGATTATAAGAGCCCACCTCAGTGGCGTAGATGGTAGCATGTCTGCCTCATGTTCAAGAGGTCCCGAGTTCAAATCTCGGTCAGGGTGAGCTACCTGGATAAGGTTTTTTCCGGGATTTTCCCTTATCCTGAAAAGGAAAATGTCGGGTAGCTCTAAGCTCCATGGACCCGGACTCATTTGAGCATCGTTTCACCCATTTCATTCAACGTCCGATGTGACTTAAGGTTGGAGGACGTAAATTACAAAAAAAAAAAAAAAAAAAAAAAAAAACATCACATGCACCATCACAATCTACCAAGGTCGATGACTACAACAGCGTTCTGATTACGCTTGTTTACATCAGCTCTCGTTACAACATGTTTTCACACTCTCTTGGCGAGTCGTTGCCTCCTTAAATACCTCACTGATAATTCCAGACTGTTCCAAAACAACCAAGAAACCGAACGCTCTCCATCAATCAAGATGTTACCAGAATGTTATAACTTTATCTGTTTCGGTACGCCTTTTATCTCAGCGCTAAGTTTATCTGCCTATGCAAGCTCTTTATCTCCGTGATACGCTATTCGTCTGTTGTGCGCACAAGCCGCGCTATGGAGATCGAGTTCGCGATCTTATTATATTTTGTTAGCTTAATGTGAAAAAAAAACACGCCGTAGTAGTTTCATTGTTGGTACTCCTGGTTTCCGCCTGTGAGAGCCAGGCAGGTTCAGTCATGTTCAGTATCGCTTACCGCTACAATGGAGGCAACACGTGAGGAACAATATGTGTCTTTGAAATTCTGCTTTCGTCTCAACAAATCTTCAGTTGAGGCCTATACAATGTTACAGGAGGCCTATGGAGAGTCTGCTCTTCGCTACAGCACAGCTCGAAGGTGGTTTAAAATGTTTAAAGAGCGGAGACAATTTCAAAGGAAGGTGGACCCGTTGCTCCAGTTACTGTTCTTACGGAAGAAAACATCAACACTGCTGCTGCCATTGTGAGAGAGGATCGAAGAATTACCTTAAGATCACTTTCTGAAATACTGAACATTTCATTGTGTGCCATATTTCCGTGAGGCAGGCTGGATGCTGCAACAGGATAATGCGCGGCCGCATATTGCCAATGTTGTTGCTGAATATCTTGCAAAAATCAATGTGAAGTACATCCGTCACCCTCTCTAGCCCCATGTTACTTTTTTATATTTCCTAACTTGAAGAAACGCCTTCGTGGGAGGCATTATCCATCATCAAAAGTAGTGGTGAAGGCTGCGGAGGCGATTTTGAAGGATCTCTCAAAAATGCTTTCCAGCTTGTCTTTGAAGACTGGCAGAAACGCTGGAACAGGTGCATCGCTTTCAGTGGAGACTGTTTTGAGAAGAACCATCGACATTATGAGGATGAGTAAAGGTACGTCGTCAAAAACATTGTCATCATTCTTTATTGAACAGCCCTCCATTCACAAAATCGTTTTCAATAGTAAAGTCAGTTTTTTGATTATAATGCTTTGGTGAATTGTTGGGTTTCTTTGGTTTGACAGAGTTATTTATAGGATGCCATGGCTATTATTACGTTAATTGCGAGTATATATGTGTGTTCAGTTGTTAATAAACAAATCACAAAATGGAGATAACAAAGTTTGAACTTAGAGTACTTCTAAAACACTACTAGACACAAGATTATAAATTCGCTGTCGCAGCTCGAAGAATATGTGAAGTGGAAGGAGAAGGTGTCGTTAGTGAGCGTGTGGTATAAGGATGGTTCCAACGTTTCAACAATGGAGACGAAAACACTAAACATTTACCACGTTCTGGAAGATCTAAGGTAAACATTGAGGATACACGCTAAGCCTTGTGAGAAAATCCGCAAAAAGAGTACCCGTAGGCTTTCAGAAGAACTTGCTGCATCAAAAGATACCATACATCATAACATTAAGACACTTGGAAAATCGTACAGAAAATGTATATCTGTACATCATGAACTGACACCTCAGCAGGCTGAACGTAGAGTGGGTATCTGTCATTAGCTTATCCGTAATCCCATGGATGATAGATTTGACAGAAGATTTGTCACTTTAGATGAAAATTGGGTATATCACCTCGAAACAGTGGCTTGATCACTTTGGTACCAAAGTAATGTATGTTTGGTGAAACTTTGAAGTAGTGATTAACTGGAAATTTGTTTCAAACGGGCGGGCAATTTATGAAGATATTTATGCTCAACAACTGGAACGAGTTCATGACATTTTGAGACTAAGATACCAGCATTAGTTAACCGAAATAGAGTTCTGTTGCAACAGGACAATGCAACACCTCATAATGCACGAACAACTATGGTAAAAATTCAGGAATTGCAAGGATTCGAACTGCTACCACACCCAGCATACGGCCCCGATCTCGCACCATTAGATTGTCATATTTTACGATCTATGGTCCATTTTATACGTAGGACAAATTTTGACAACATTGAAGCAGTGCAAGTGGGTGTCACCGAATTCTTCACATCAAAAACCAGATACTAGTGCCAACATGGGATAATAATCCTCGCTGAACGATGACTCAAGACCATAGAATATAATGGTCTATTCTTTCAAAGTTAGCTAGTTGCTTGTCAGAACATATTTCAAATAACTGTTTTACTTTGAAATGGTACAAAAAGTAAGTTGACAAATCCATATACCCGTATTGCTCCAGGGACCTCCTGGAGATGGTAAAATAAAGGTCGTGCCAGCCGTCGGATGTACTGGTGAACTGGTAGAAGACCAAACCCGTGATGAAGTTGTTGGTTTCTGACGAACCATGGAACATTTGTAACTGTACGCAGCACCCTGGTTTGTAATACCTGCAGTCGGGGGAGATTATTCTTGCTTGTGCTACCCCAAACTAGAACTGCATATGTAAGAATAAGACAGACTAGGGATGTGTAAAGAAGAAGGGAGGATTCATTACCAAGTGAGGTGCGCCTGTTGAGTAAAGGGTACAGTATTGACAGCTGGGCAGACGCAAGTTTAACAGACCGACAGATGAATGCTTTCCAAGTAAGTCGAGATATTTCCAAAATATTTCACTGGCACATTGGTAGGTAACCATTAGAGTTGTTCCCCGAGCAGCTGTAGTGAAGGAGGATCCCTATAAGGACGTAAAGACGAGATATTAGCCTCTGTCTTGTTGGTGATGAGCGAAATGCACCAATTAGAGAACCAGTTAGCTAGTTCATCCATGGCAGTTTGTCATGACGGATATTGTGGTGAGAATAAAAGAGAGCATTGTCATCAGCATATAAAGCCGTTAAAATTGGAGCTATAGCAGGAAGATCATTAGTGTAGATATAATAAAGATGAGTGGTGCTATTACTGAACCTTGAGGGACAGCTGCTAAGATGGGCCGTCGGATGAATGTAAAACCAGCAATGCGCACCACAAAAGTTCTAGTAGTGAGAAAACTTGCAATGATTTGTATAAGATGATAAGGGAGACAAATGCGATGTGCTTTAAGTAGTAGCCCAGTGTGCCATATCATATCGAATGCCTGGACGATATCTAGGAATGCTGCCAGTCTATCTAGTAACGCGTTTTCGACAAACGGAATCGACCCTGTATACTTTCAGGGGCTTCCATCGTATACTTGGTACTGTGCTGTGAAACATAGACATGACCAGAACGTGTACACCTTGATACAGAGGCAGATACGGGGAGGTGTTTCACAATGTAGCTCGTGACATGCTATTGTAACAAATGCTGAGGAGTTCATTTTTTATCTCGGTATAAATGTGTTTTATAGCAAAGTAATGACCTATAAACTCCCCACGCGGCTGTTGGCACATATGTCAGATTTGCCGGATGACTGACATGGCGACCTTCCGGCGATACGTGCTTCTTGATACTTAAGGCAGGTGTTGCAAAACTGACGTACTTCTCTTGATCTATCATTCAGGAAGGCATCTAATCTAATTATTAACTTGTAACAACGATTGTCTGAGTAAAATAAAGGTGTAAATTGATCAATGGTATCGAATGAACGTTACCTTGTTTGTTGAAAACTCTTAAATTGTTTCATTCGATCGTGTCAAGCTGGAAGCTCAGAAATGTGAACATCTGTGGTGGTGGTAGAATTCCATCGATGCTCCCGCAACCAACGTCGCACAGCTTCATGTCGTTGCCGCTTGTTCTGGCCCCAGACGTACGTGTGCCAGAGCGCAATACACCCTAACAAGGTGTCTGAGGTGGTCACAACACCTACGTCAGGGATAGGTCCATCTGTTGCATCCACCTCCATGGTCATCACATCGGTGGCAATGGTGTTCCTCTCGGTTGGAGTGGCGTTGTTATTCGGTTGGCATGGTATCATGGAAAACCACCAGCGGTGCAATCTCAGAAAGGTCATACCTGAACCTGCCACCGATGGAAACTCATCCGGGTCTGTCAACTTTGAGGACACCTCACCGAAAAAGTCCTGCATCTGCAGATGGTCGACGTCCGAAATGGTGTCCACTCTGTTCTGGATATGCACGATGATCTGCTCACCATCCTTCAAACGTATCGCCGAGGTGTGCATGACCAATTTAATAGACAACTCTTGTTCCAAAAACTGTACGATGAAATTAACAGCGTCATCATAGTTGTCCGTTGTCCAATAGCCTGCTTTGTACGATAGACTGCGTGATTCTAAGCAATTGATGAGTGATAGCATGCTTCGGGCGAAAGCCAAACTGAAAAGGCGAAATTATTTGATTGTGAATCAAAAAATGAGAAAGACGTTTATGAATAATCTTTTCAAAAAGCTTAAAAAGGAATTGCAGGCCTGATACTGACACCCCTATTACCGTGGCCCCGAAACAGTCCAGCAATTCGGCTAGGAGACAAGGGCCATCGCCAGAGCTGGGAATACTCCGGGTAGGCGTCCACAACCGGCATTCCTCCGAACGTGTTCCGGTAACGGCCCACTACCGGATGAGAGATGATGTAAATGGAGATGAAATGGAAGCAGAGGAAATCGGGGTTATAATTAACCTAACCAGGATTCGTCTGGCGATCCGGGAAACCCTCGAAAAAACCCATGGTTCTGCCACAGGAATCGAACCCGGACCTCCCGAGCGCCGCCCACGGGGGAAATCGGCTGAGCCATCCCGTTCGGTAACGTGATTTTAAGTTGTAAGGTAAAAAGTGTAAGTTCAACTTATTCTTGTAACGACTCCTAAAATTTTTCCTTCGAGTTTTATGAAAGATTAGAATTGAGGTTCTAGATTAGTTGACGTTTTGTTTCCTTTGTGAAATTTCAGCAAAATGCCGTGTCTTTATTTAGGTCGAGCCCTGGCTTTCATTCTTTCGTTTTGATGGCAAGTTTCAAAGAAAACGGGCGCTTTTACGAGATTAAACATGGTCACGAGAATGTAGGGGAACGAAACGTTGCTTGGAGAATTACCAATATTCTCGCTCACACAACATTCCGTTGCTGCACTGTAAACACGCCTCAGCAAACACATAATCGTTCCACTCTTAGAACCCAACTTAATGTCAACACGTGACGTCATTAACTAGCCAGCAATTCGCGAGAAATCAAAGCACGCGGTGGGAGTCGGTTATCAACAACTATTTCAAAACATTTTGAGACGTTTGATTAATATGCAGTCGTAAATAATACGAATAATAAAACTAGACTATCTTATAGCTTCCTTTTAATATTTAATAGCATTGTTTATCTCTCTTCTATATGCAAACAATCATGAAAAGTTTGTTCTTCATATATACGAACACCAGAAGGGATATAAAATAAAAGGTACGTTCAGAGAGTAAGTTCTGTTTAATAATAAAATTAAATTGTGTACAGATACAGAAAAAATATGTGTTGCACAAAATTCTACAACTCTTAAACTACTTTTGCATATAACCACTGAAATTTTGCAGGCATTTGTCATAGCAAGGCACAAGTTCTTGTATACCGTCTTCATAGAAGTTTCCCACCTGTGTCTTCAACCAGTTGGAAACATTTTCTTTCAGCTCTTCGTCATTGTTGAAGTGTTGACCGCCAAGGAAAGATTTGAGATGCAAAAACAGATGAAAGTCTCTCTAGGAGCGAGATCAAGACTTTATGGGGGGTGGTTAAACACGTTCAAGCCAAATCCCTGTAGGATGTTTTTCGTCACATTTGCAGTGTGTGGTCGTGCGTTGTCGTGAAGAAACACAACATCTTTTAACAGCATTCATCGGCGCTTGTTCTGTATTGCGCGGCGCAATTTCCTAAGTGTGTTGCAATAAACATCTGAATTCACAAGCGGCGGGATTTTCAATGAACACCGACATTGTAAACAAGCACAACAAAGCGTACGTGACTGACAGCGATCTCACAATTGCGCACGGTTCTTCTCCTTGATACAGAGCGTCTACCGCCCATGTGCGGAACTGCGATCGCAGCGCTGCAGCAGAGATAAATTGAAAGAGAAGTTACTTTCTGGACGCCCCTTATATTTGTTTACATTAAGTCCGGTTCTAAAGCTGGATCGACTACACCTATGTGCTCGTAATCTTTCATGATGATAAACTAAAGAAGGAAAAAAACAACAACAAATATTTGCATAACGTCTTACATTTACATTTTCTACTTACGATTATTTATTTCTACATAAGTTCATGTCATTGTTACAAAGCTTACTTTTTTAACTACTTTGTGATAATCACAGTAAACTGACACAGTTCTTTTATATACCTGTTTGTCTTCTCTTAAGCGTTTCCAATTAGATTAGATTAGATTGATTTGCGTTCAGTAGGTTCACTTGTAGCCAGAAAAGGCTGTGAACATTGAACATGTCCAGAGGTATAAAGTTTAATAGCATATATATTGTGACTTTGTGGGTTCGTGAAATGAAAGGTCCAATTTCACCACTCAAAAATGTTCTTTATTTCCACCGACTTACAGTTAAACTCTTGCCAATTACACAGAATTACTTGCTGCACACAATTACAATTTACCAGTTCGTCCGTTACAATTTCACTTGTACTCGCGATTACATAAACTCCGATGCACATACCAGTTACGTACAGTCTTCCGTTGCACAATCTTCTCGTTCATTAACACGTCACTGCCTAACTCTTACACCAAGAACTGCGACTGTCTCCTCGCTCACACTCACTAACCAACTGACTGACTCACACTGACTGACTGCAGCCCTTTTTATAGGCATCTCGCCGACTTCTCGGCTTTTCTAGTTCCCAGGCGACGTTTCCAGATGATGAACGATCCCGTAATTTCTGGAACACAGGTGGAAGAGAAACAGACCGCACAATTATGTTTCTTTCCCCAGCCGTCCCTGTCACCACTATAAGACAAACGAGGAGAGGGCGTAGCTAACACGGACCTCCCTCGTCTCCCGCTCTCAGCTGCTTTCATAGGGTGTTCCAGCGCTCGCGTTACAATATATATACAAAAGTTAACATAAGACACATATAGTATACAGGCAATACGAACAACAATATGGAAAACAAAGCAGGGATAATTATATATGATACGAAAGAAACACTTTTTAAACCAGCTTTCACTTGGCTTATGCCAGTACGTCTCAACCTTTTTGCAGTGGGTACCATTCTTGTTATTTATTAAATAAATATACATTAAAAATAAACTTTCAACTTGCATCAAATATTTATAAGTAATGATTTGTCATTGGAATAGTTAGATACTACTTATAGAGCTACAGAAGCATTATCAGGATAATTTGTCATTCAGATAATCTTGTACAGAATAAAACGATTTTGAGCAAAGGTACTCTCTAACAGCTTTTTTAAAAGCACCGAAATTATCAACTTTTTCTTTAAGAACATTAGGAAGTGCCCCAAATATTTTGATAGTTTCATAATGCACACCTTTCTGGAAACAAGAAAGTTTAGCACTGGGATAATGGATTATAAAACAGATATGAACAAGTGTTGCCGACTGCAGAGGCTGTCAGAAGCTCTTGAGAAACATAATATGCATTTCATTTTACTTACGATCATATTGTCGCATTGTGGATAGGGGTGTGTATACTTAAAGGTGGTTTACCGTAAGGGTTTACAATCTACTTTGCAACTGGGAACGTAGCTGAACGGATAGGGGCTCAAATGGTAGAGGTAAATGATAAGGGGAGTTTGTCGTCAGGTTACAGATAGATAAATAGAAATAGCACAACTTTCTACGAAATGCCAGTTTACTATAACATCATGATTTCCTACAATACAAGTCAACCCCGAAGTCTTGAAGAGACTTTGGGTGGGATGGTGTTCATAGCTACATTAGTACATTAAAGGGATGCAGCACCGAAAACCCCAAATCCAGCAATTTTCAACCAATCTTGCGGAAATTTTTACCACTTAGTTTCGATGCATAGTGGACTCAAAATTCAAAATTTGGTTGTTATATCTTCAATAGGTTTTGAGTAATTAAGTTGTGAAATTCAAAATTTGGGCAAAATTCAAACCGCTCCACGTGATGAAAATTTTTTAAATTTTAATTTTTATATTTGTAAAAATATTCTGATGGTTATGAAGAAAAGATCTATCATATGAACTTCTTATACTGCCTTTAGTTCCAGAGGAAAGAAAAATTAGATATGCAGCAAAAAAAAAAAAAAAAAGTTAAACCTTTGACTTTTTATATCAATAACTTTAAAAATATAATGAATATTAAAAATTCATATTATAGAAACCTTTGCTTGCTTTTTAAGAACATGTTTTGAAAATTTTGAAGGGACTGAATTAAAACTGCATCGTCTGGAACATTTTTAATGACAAAAAATGTTGAAAAAACTATAACTGAGTAAAACAAATTTTAAAATCCAAAACATTTTCCTTCTCATCTGCATGCCTTGAAACAGACTAAAACCCTCCAGATATATAAGTTGGACCCTCCTGCCTCTTCCTTCTCTCTTCTACAGCAGTTTTCTTCAATTTTACTTTCCTTCTGGATGTGTTAGAAGTTACCTTCATAGAAATTGCTTTGGTCCTTCCCTTGGCTAATTTTTAGAGATGCTGGTGAAATCTGTGTCCATTATGTCCGACTGCAGCTTGATTGAGGCAGAACAACCAAAATTGAATTCACTGATGGTTGATGTCACAGCAACCTGAATGCCTTGACACAAATATTTATTTTGGGCAATTATGCCATATCATGTTATTTATACTTTCACTTGCATTTTGTGTCTTACTGAATGTACATTTCCTTAGGATTTCATCTGATGCCAGCCTTTGGTACACAGACATTAATTTTCTTACTACATCAGGCCTCAAGTATGTTCCCATTGTTGTGTTATGTATCATTTAGCCTATTCATGATCCTAACTATGTACACAGTCAACAAAAGGTCAGTTGTTTCAAAGAATGTTTTACCTGTAACCTATATAACAGTTATATACACGTTTTGATGTATAAAATACCTATATAAATGTTAAATGACACACTAAAACTCATTATTTATATAGAAACATTATGTAGTTTAACGAGAAAGACAAGAAAATTCCGACCAATAGAAATTCACACAAAAGCAAAAATATAAACATTATTATTTGTTTTCAATGTTTGCAGCCGTTGTTTAGTTTCCATGGCGCCACATATTGTAAGAAATAAACATCATACAAACACACAAAATTTATTAGCTCAAAAAAACTTTTTTCCTATATTTTTAGGAAATTTCGGTGCTGTATTCCCTTAAGACCCAGTCAGGCTTACCTTCGAGGAGATGTCGGTGCGTGATGAAATGTAGATTCGGCGTAGCCTCCGGCCGCAACGATATACTTTAGACTCCCGCGCGCCTCGATTTTTACACATATAAGTATTAACGGCCAAGCCCAAAAAGAGGGGACCAACACACGTTGAACCTAGGGACTTTTTCTCCTTGATCAGCAGAAAAGCTTCTGGAATCTTCCATCGGCCATGTTGGTTTAAGTCCAACGACCTGCTCATCATCCATTTCTAACTACGGGGTTCATCGTCTATTATGTGTTTCAAATGGGAAGAGTTCTGGAGTCCAGCTAATAAGATACCGTATCACACTCAGCGTTGCCAGCTTGTTACCCTACTCCTTTTATATTTCCCTGTCTCTCTCTCGCACACTCAGACTCGTCAGCTTGGCGCAGACGTAAGGGTAAGCAAATTATATTTTACAAACTTTTACAATGATGCAGTTGCCAAAATCAAAATTGGAAGAAAATGTGTATATTTTATAATACTATAATTATAATTATAGTTTATGAATGACCCATTTTTCCAATCCAATGGAACTGCCAGTGGCTCATCCATATCGCTGTCAATGTCACTTCCGTTAAGAGACAATTCGTCATAGTTACTGTCTTCATCGTCTGAGTCTTGCAAATTTATGATTTTAGGTTCCAACATCTCATCACGTGCTATTTCTTTCTTAAAATCGTCTTCTTGAAGGTTATCTGCATGCCTCACGCAATTTTCTCAGTCCTGTTGTGTTGCCTTGTCAATTTCTTCATGAACAAGTCGTTTAACGTCCAACAGTTTAAAAGTATTGTCACCCGAACGTCGGAACTCCCTATAGAACCGGCCGGCGGCAGCAGGAGACGGTAGGCGTTCGCCACGCCCCCTCATTTGTCTTATAGCGGTAACGAGGGTTGGCTGGAAAAACATCACTGTGCCGTCTCTTTCCGTTCCACCTGAGTTCTCAAACTTACGGGATATTTCATCTAATCCAGAACCTTCTAGATTGGCCAGCTGACCGTATATAAGCAACACGTCGGGCTGGAGAAAAGCCAGTTATTGGTGAGCGGCGAAGCAGCGTCGTGCTAGTGTACGGACGAGAAGACTGTGTACGTGCGTCGGAGGAGTTTACGTGATTGCGAGTGCAAGTGGAACTGTAACGGATGAACTGGTGAATCGTAATTGTGTGCATTACGTAATTCTGTGTAATTGGCAAGTGTTCAACTGTAAGTTGGTGGAAATAGAGAACATTTTTGAGTGGTGCAATTGGACTTTTCATTTCACGAACCCATAAAGTCACAGTATTATTTCTGTTTGCAATCCCGCTTTTTATTTGAGCCCACACCAACTCAATTGGATTATATTGGCCGTGGTAAGGTGGGAGGCGTATTACCTCATGTCCCGTTTCAATTGCAAGTTGATCCACCTGATACACTTTTTTAAACGGAAGTGCTCTTTGCAATAACTCATTTTTAGTTTCTGTTTCCGAAAAAAATTTGAAGAACGTGTACACCTTAAAAATAATACTTCGAGCCTGACTTCGCAATACCGGCCGTTTTGACTCGCCACTAAATTCACCGCAAGAAGCCATTGCACTATTTAACTCTTACTCTACTGTAGTGTAAAGAACAACTGAATGATATAGATCTGAATTCTCCAGAATAAATAAGCACTTCTTATCCAGCATTCATTCATAAACAAAGAATACAGCATTCCATAGGCTAGCAGGAAATGAAGTGTTTGCTCTTTCTCGAATTTAATACCTTTACTTATTCATAGTAATTCTTTTATCATGTCATGACAGTCGTTTAAATTTCCGTTCGGAGTAATTAAAGGTATATGTACATACATACACACCAACCACTTTGAACTCTCTAGAGCAAATAGAGATTACGAACCATTCATAAACAAAGATATAATGTGACCAGACACGTTCTGCCAGGGCAGCAGGAAATTTATTGTTTGCTCTCCCTCGAATTGGCTTATTCAAAGTAATTCTTTTATCACGTCATGTCAAACATTTAGGTTTCAGTTCTGAGTAATTACAAATATACGTACACGCATGCATGCCAAATTCATACAGTGCTTACTTCGCGATTTATTGTTATAATACAGGTAATAGTGATTTATTTATTTATATTAGAAAAACTATTTGAGCTGAAAAATATTGGGGTTTTATGTTGATGTTAGATACATTACTGTCTGCCTTCCACATGGATCAGTTTTGGCAAAATCTGAATTTTTGTCTTAGCGCGATTGATTAGTTTGCCGCTCGTCTCACACACCACTTAGCGGGAATGCAATACAACAACACTGCAGGACTACGATTGTTTGCCCACCTAGTAGCGGTCAAGGACAAACAAACACCTTACCATTTGAAACACATAATAGAGTTGCTGCGTTTAGCATTCTTACTTTGTTAATGCTCCGAAAATATTCAAATTACGGGTTTGACGTCTAATGTTCCGCTATGAGGTTTCTACATATTTACTTCAAAAAATTAATACTTTCAGTTGTATACAGAAACCTCATGGTATTTAAATTTCAAATAAATTCCTAAAATAAATCAAGTTCCTTCACTTCACCAAAGCAACGCGTCAATATGATCAAAATCGTCATAGATAATTCTGAGAATTTCAAAAGATTTGGAATCCTTTCCAGTAAAATATACTTTAGTTTGCGGATATTTATTGGCGAGTGAAAGAAAATCATGATAGACATAAAACTTTCTAGTCCCGAATGTAATTTTATCCGTTACATAAGAAAATATCGATTGGAATTATGAATTATACAAATATTTAAAAAAATTTACAAAATATTTATAATCGATTTTTTTTGTATTAGGTGTAAGATGATATATTTTTTAATTTACGTCCTCCAACGTTAAGTTATATCGGACCCTGAATGAATTGGGTGAAATGATGCAAAATGAGTCCAGGGTCAATGGAGCTTAGAGTTACCTGACATTCGTCTTAAAGGACAAAGGAAAACCTTATCCAGGTAACTCACCCTGACCGAGATTCGAACTCGGGACCTCTTGAACGTGTAAGATGATAGTGAAGCTTTCGAAAGCGAAGAATCGTAACTATGGTGATGAACAAATAACAAATGGTAATGTCAAAGTAAGTGATTAAGGTGATGGAAGTTTTATTCCTCCTAATTCATAAATTTTTTCCGTGTTTGTTCGTGCAAGTATGAGGTGTTGCATTGCCCTGTTGATGTAGAACTTTATTTCGATTAACTAAAACTACGTATCTCCGTCTCAAAATTTCATGAACTCGTTCCAATTGTTGAGAACAAAGATTCGCCGCCCGTTTGGAACAATCTCCCAGTGAGTCACAACTTCAAAATTCCATCAGACACAGAATTTTTTTTTGAGCCGAACTGATTATTTTTAACTATGACTTCGGCAGATTGGCGGGGATCAAGCTACTATTTGGAGGCATCAGGGTCTCTGTAATAAACTCATTTTTCATCACAAGTGACTATAGTACTGACAAATATATTCATATGATGCATTTTTGTATTGATATGACATATTTATTGTACATATTCCAAAATTTTACAATTTACCACTTTTGGCTACATTTATTTGTGTTTACCTAGTTGCTACCTTGTCTTACATGACACTCTGGCCTTCTGCTCTGCCAGTTAGCTCTTAACCTCCATGCCTCCTTGTTACTTAATTAGTCCCTTTCCTCCTCATCTTCCTTTCTTATATTCTTTACATTTCTTGCCCTTTTTCTTTTAATTTCTGTAATAACTCAGCAATACTTTTTACCTTCTTCTCCTCCCTGCCCGTTAACATTTTTATAGCAACTATCCTCTTCTCTACTTTCTCCCATTTTTCTTCCCAAACAATTTTTCTCCATATTGCAACATCCTCGTATTCTGTTCTATGATTCCTTTTCCCCTACACAATTTACAAATTCCCTTTTCCCTACCTCTTATCCCTCTTAGAAATATTGTTGCTGTTGTCATCCAAGATAACCCTTCTCTCTCTTGCCTATTGCAGTAATCTACACATGCTTCTCGTCACCAATTTCTTTATATTTGCTTGTAAAGTTGTAATGATTTAATATTTTCTAGACTTACTCATATTTCCTGTCTTTGTATATCTTATATTCTGCATTTTACTAATTTACCCACATCGCATGTATTCATTTCCTCTAATCTCCATATATCTCGCATTCCTGTTTTTGCTATAATTCCTCCTATCTCTGCCCATCAACTACTTGAGTTATCTGATCTTTGTTGCTGTCTCATGCATAATTTAAATGTATCATCCAAGACATTACGGATAAGCTCATGAGATATCTACTCCACGTTCAACCTGTTGAGGTGTCAGTTCATGAGATACAGATGTACAGCTTCTGTATGATTTTACAAGTGTTATGGATGTAAGGTACCTTTTGATACACCAAGTTCTTCTGAAAGCCTACGGGTACTGTTTTGCGGACTTTCTCGCAAAATTTGGCATGTATATAATTTAGGCCTTCCAGTAATGCTAAATTTTTAGTGTTTTCGTCTCCATTGTTGAAACGTTGCAACCATCGTTGTGCCTACACGCTCACCAACAAGACTTTCTCCTTTCACTTCACATATTCTTCGAGCTGCGACAGCACTTGTTTCTAGTAATGTTTTAGAAGTACTCTGAGTTCAAACTTTGTTATCTCCATTTTGTGATTGTTTATTAACAACTGAACACTGATTCATGCTCTACGACTAACGTACGCAACACTAGTTATGGCACTAAATAGCACTGCCAAACAAAAGAAATCCAATAAATTTCGCAAAACACCGAACTAAAAGTGGACTTTAGTTATGAGAACACCTAATACGAGTTATTTTTATATTGTTATACATAATGTATGTTTTATGTTCAATATTTAAGTATATATGATATTAAACTGTACATATTTCTTAGGCATGTTCTGTTCACAAGCATTTGTGCGTACTATTGAACTCAGTGAACTAAAATCAAACTAATCTAACCCGGTGTCCTGCCCGCAGAAGTAACTACAAAAGAGGATACTGGTTGTAAGTCAATGAAAAGCAGATCTGTGTTTTATATTTTTGCAGAAGTGATAATTTATAAGTGAGAATAGTTCTGATTGACTGACACCTAACACGTTCTGGCTGGAAGACGACTATGCAGTAGTCCTGAAACACCTCCACGTGCCACCGATATGGGTTTGGACCAACCTTGACCATGCCCGAATTCACGGTACATCGTTCAGTGGGACAGCTGCCCGTCACAACAAATAGAGAATCTGGGCTGATGTGCCAGCTAACCCGGGCGTTCAGGCGACTTCCTTGGTGTCAAGCCAGCACCTTCTCTACCAGACAGCTGGGGGTTTGTAAATCCCTCGTGTTGGATTAACAGCATTACTCTCGTAACCTAGACCCATCTCGCGGTAGGATAATTAAGCATATTAACGGTGCGACTTATTGAAACCTGAATGTCAATTCAATCTTTTGGGTTCTTTCTTTCTTTCTTTCTTTCTTTCTTTCTTTCTTTCTTTCTTTCTTTCTTTCTTTCTTTCTTTCTTTCTTTCTTTCTTTCTTCTTTCTTTCTTCTTCTTTCTTTCTTTCTTTCTTTCTTTCTTTCTTTCTTTCTTTCTTTCTTTCTTTCTTTCTTCTTTCTTTCTTTCTTTCTTTCTTTCTTTCTTTCTTTCTTTCCTTCTTTCTTTCTTTCT
>CM060953.1:186402767-186426371 GCA_030765055.1 Mantis religiosa | reverse complement strand
CCTCCCTTCCTCCCTTCTTTCCTTTCTTCCCTCCTTCATTCTCTTCTTTGCTCCTTTCCTCCTTTCATTCCTTCCTTCCCACCTTTCTTCTTTCTTTCACCTGTCTTTCTTTCTCTTTCATTCTTTCTTTCTCTCTTTCCGGGGGAAATCGGATATCCCGGAGGAAATCCGCCTCTGCCGCTTGTCCACTACAAATCTCACGTGCTATGGCCTGGGATCGAACCCGGACCGCTTTGGTGAGAGTCAAGTGGTCTATCCCCTCCGCCATGGCGCGGCACAAATCTTATTGTATTTTTACATATAAAATATTCGCATTAAAACAATAATTTTAACTTTATTTTAGTTGAACAACCATTTTAAAAGCATAATTAATTCTGGCAATAAGAGGGATGGCTTCCCTCTGTGCTCCTTTTAATGACATGCCTATACAAGCAAAGTTTGTCTTTTAATCTAGCCTTTATTCTATTTAGTTGGATAAGCTATTGCACAACATCCTTTAGTGTCAGTTTCTCTGCGTGTTATATCCTGTAACTGCGGCCCAAACTTGACGAAGAGAGATTATTTTTCAGGTGTAAATATCTTTAGCAAGTCTTCCTTCGGAAGGGAAGTGAAGGGTGTAGTCTTGTATCACAGATTTATGGCACTTGAAACCTAAATCTCTGAGCAAACGTAGTAATCTTCCATGACCTACGTATGTACGGTGGAAGTTTAGAACAATAGTAATTGAAGGGAGTCCACAAATAAAACTCAATTTATCTTTCTCCGTGCATTGTTACTCCATAAACAGCTCATGTTTTCTACTTTTATTGCCATTATAAGCGAAATAAAATCTCAATAGATCCTAGGAGAATGTAGACAAAATTCGATTAATTTCTTATATTGCAGCTTTGTCCGCTTTCCATTAGCAGTTCTCCAAGTTCTCATTGCCACATCATTAATTGAATTATTTCTATTTTCATTTTCCCTTCAGTCACTAGGGAGTCGAACATAAGACTTCCCTAATCTCTAGCAGGATTCACTGTAACTCACGACTATAGTCCAGCACTTTTATTTCGCATCAAGAACAACTCGATACCTGGTAGACTAATGCCCGATTTCACCAACAGATGTTAAGACTTAACACGGGTTTAACAATAGTTAAAACAAAAATTGCATTTCACCAACAAGTGTTAGCTTAACACTCGTGTTAAATCTCTTGTTAAACTAACAAGTCAAATTTATGATGTTAAGTCCTTTTCAATTGTAAATAGTCAATTTATCAATTTTCAATTTATCAATTGATGTCGATTTGCTATATATAAGACGTCTAAATGGCATTCGTAATAGAGTACGGCCTATGAGGAGAAATGATTTTGAGGAGCTATCAGTAGAAAGTTGTCTACAGAGGTATAGACTGTCGAAAAAAGTTGCTATGAAGATTACTGCGGAAGTCCAAGAGAGGTTAGAACACGCATCGAAAGGAATATGCCGATCTCGCCTTTGCTTCAAGTATTAATAATTTTGTGATTTAATAATTCACTGAATTATGTGGATAATACACTGTCCACCTCCCATCTTGAAACGTTCAAGTCACTCGTCACTTGTCCTTCGCTTCTCGTTTTAAATTTACGTAATACTGAGTTAGAACATGCATCGAAAGGAATATGCCGATCCCGCCTTTGCTTCAAGTATTAATAGCTTTGCTATTTTATAATTCAGTGAATTATGTGGCTAATACACTGTCCATCTCTCGTCTGGAAACGTTTAAGTCACTTGTCCGTCACTCCTCGTTTTAAATTTACGCAATACTGAGTTAGAACATGCATCGAAAGGAATATGCCTATCTCGCCTTTGCTTCAAGTATTAATAGCTTTGTTATTTTATAATTCAGTGAATTATATGGCTAATACACTGTCCATCTCTTGTCTTGAGACGTTCAAGTCACTTGTCTTTCGCTCCTCGTTTTAAATTTACGTAATACTGAGTTAGAACATGCATCGAAAGGAATATGCCGATCTCACCTTTGCTTCAAGTATTAATAAGTTTGCGATTTTATAATTCACTGAATTATGTGTCCACCTCCCATCCTGAAATGTTCAAGTCCCTGGTCACTAGCCTGCTTCGCAACTCGTTTTAAATTTACGTAATACTGAAGATGTTTCCTGTTTCTATTTATGACACATGCATTTGAATTAAATTCGGATTCAATTTTTTTCCCACGTGGCATCTTTTTCTTTTATATTTACCGCATGCGTCCTATTTTCCACGATATCCTTAAACCTCGTCACCAATTCAATTAATAATTCTTCCTCTATCGATGAGAAATTTGTTTCACGGGTTTTGTTTACGATTATGTTTATCCGCCATTTTTTGTAACTGTGTGCAGACGAAAATGAAAACAAAAGCGTATCGCAGTACTTTCAGAGAGTAATACGACTCATCCATAGCCTTCTATAGATGTAATATTCACAAGTTTCTTGGCGTTAACACGTGTTTGTTAACATTTTCAGAAAATAGGTTGGTGAAATGCAAGAAATTTAACAGCCTTGTTAGCGCTATTACAATTGTTACGTTACATTTGTTAACGTCGATTTTAGAATATGTTGGTGAAATCGGGCCTAGCAGTAAACATTTCATAAAGTTGTGATCAAAGTTATCAAAATAGAATTTTTTCAAACATAAACTAATTTGTATCTCCCTTTAAGGAAGAGAAAACCAGTTCCATATACATTAAATCAAATCTTTATGTTCACAAATTAAATATACTACCTTTATATACTGTCTACTGGTAAAGATAACAGCACAGATTAGTGTGGAGGAGTCAGCAAATGTTTATCGTCCTCTTGCTGCAGGTTATGGGTTTCCAGAATGGCTAGCATGTAACAATGAGTGCCATGTGACAGCAATAAGGAGCACAGTGCGGACGTGTGGAGGAGGTGTAATGGCTTGGATATCCTCTCTCTCTCTAAGGGAAACTTAATGCTCTCAGGTCGACTGTAAAATACTACTCTAGTCTCCAGTGTTTCCCATAGCTCTCGAATTTTGTAGCAACTTAAAATGTTTTATCAAGAGTGTCCAATAAAACTCAAGTGCAGAAAGGTTTCAAAATGTAGCTCCAGAGTTTTGTGTTTACCGCGACAGCCTTCTCTAATCTCTGTGTTTGTTGATGCTGTTGCTTGTTTTTACACTATAATATAAGAATAGATATCACTTGTCAATTTTACACAACTAATTCAATGCAAATTAGTAACTGAAGTATTTGAAGCGGAATTGTGATTATTTTTGAGGATATAGAATGAATTGTTTGCTAAACTTAGTACTAGAAATGTAAGTATTGAAATACAGGGTGTACATAAATGTATATCGGAGTTTTAACTCTTTATAAAATTCAAAAAAGTCTTCAAAAAAACAAAAAAATTCAACTAGCTCCAGTTAACCATTACTCCTTAAAAAACCTAATTTGCTCAAACATCAAAGATGCCATTCCATCTAACAAAAAATCTGGTATATATCAAATTGAATGCAATGACTGTAGTCAAATTTATATTGGGAAAACCAAAAGAAATTTAGAAACAAGAGCAAAGGAACACTTTAGGAACATAAAATACAAACAATTAGAAAAATCAGCAGTTGCCACGCATTTTTTGGGGGAAAAAAACACAACACAAATCAAGAACCAAAATTACTAAAACATACAACAGGAAAATAAGAACTGTCCACATGGGAACAAATCTTTATTTCAAAAAATAGGAAGAAAGTATTCAATTTGGACATCCCCAGAAAGATTTGTTCAGCAAGTTCCTCAAACCGCCACCAGAGGAGACCGATGACAAAATATTGCCAGCTACACCAATGAGAACAAGTCGATGTCCGGCTGAAGATAGAGGGAAGGCCTCTGAAACTAGTTCCGGGAAAATTTAAAAAGAAGTGTTGTTTTGTGTCATTAATCGAATCTTAATTAATTTAATTTATACAGCAACACTGTTTTCAACACTTCCATGAAAGGATTTATCAAACAGTTTTGTTTGTTAGCACCAGTGCGCATGTGTGTACAATGTTTCTGCCGCAATCCGCTAGACAGCGGTAGTAGCAAAGATGGTGACTAATAAACAGAAAGCGTTTTGTGTTTTGCAGTTTGCAAAGACCGAATCTGTAGTTACTGTGCAACGTGCTTTCTGCATTAAGTTCGGTTGTGATCCTGCTAGTAATAATAACACTCGTAGATGGTATCATCAGTTTGCAGATACCGTCTGCCTTTGTAAAGGGAAGAGCACGGGACGACCAAGAGTAAGTGAAGAGACTGTTGAGCCAGTGATAGTCATTGAAACTGACCATATCAGACAAAACTACCGACAGGAGCGAAGCTCTATGTAGCCGGGGCATTCACCTTCTAGTAGGCTCGGGAACACAACCCTGTATTCTTTTGTCCAATATTGCTCGAGACTAGGGATGGCGCCGACTTGACGGGGCTCACTTCCGCTCAAAACCTTTAGAAATGAAAACAGACGTGACCTTCACAATGACGACCCAGATATAAACAGACGCTTAACGTCCGTGCCTTAGCATAAATAAGCAGTACGATGAACCAACCCACGCGAATTTCGTTTGACCAATCAGAAATAAATTATTAGGCACATGACCATCGAAAAGTTTCAAATCAGAGTAAGTGGGGGAAAATTCTAACATGGCTGAAGTGGGCTGTTTTCGAGAAGAATCACTCGTCGTCAAACCGACACGCGTGATATACGCACAAGACTCGTCGTCAGACCGGCACACGACATATACGTGTAACTCTCGCGACACGCGTCATACGCGTGTGATAGACATGCAGTGCTTCCGGACTTAAAGGCATACAAGACCACGAGACGCGAAACGACTTTTCAGCTACATACTACGGATGACGCAGACTGTGGCGAGCGCGCAGTAAATAAAGCACCAATAAATCTGCATCTATACAGGACAAGGTGTTTCTGTTCACTCCGACCATAGTCAGGACTTACGTTACCCATCCCTGAAATCCACGATAAGAGTCATGCTGAGCCATACTGACTGAAACACCTTCTCCTACAAATTCCCTCAGTCCTTTATGATAAACCGCCATCCAGCTACTTATGAGGTATTGAGTGAACGAGGGAATACTCAATCAGGTTCGAACGGGCTGAACCGCCTCATCATTCACTCGTAGCCTAAAGGAATCAGTCTGGAAGGCTAGTCGTGAATTAAAACCTACTGTGTCTTTTTTGTTGTAATTTACGGCCTCCAACGTTAAGTCATATCGGACGGTGTATGAATTGGGTGAAATGATGCTCAAATGAGTACAGGGCCCATGAAGCTTACAGTTACGCAACATTCGTCTTGAAGGATAAAGGAAAACCCCGGAAAAACCTTATCCGGTAACTTACCCTGACCGAGATTCGAACTCGGGACCTCTTGAACGCTACGCAGACATGCTACCATCTACGCTACCGAGGCGGGCAGTTCCTGTGTCGACTGTTTGGGAAGTTGTAACGGCTACGTCCTTACCGTTTACAGTTTCTACAGGCTCGAAAGCCGACAGACCACGGACTACGTGCCAACTTCGCAAACGACATGTTGTTTCATGACGAAGACGATTTTGTCTTCAGTGATGAATTGACCTTTCACCTTAGTGGACATGTTAACACTCATAATGTGCGCATTTAGGGCTCAGAAAATGCTCACGAGATGGTAGAAATGCAATGAGATTCCCCTAAAGTGAATGTTTCTTTTGTGCCGTGTCCCGGCGAAAAGTTTATGAACCTTTCTTTTTTGGTGAACCTATTGTAACTGGCATTTCTTACCCTGATATACTAGAGCAACGGCTCTTACCTCAGTTTGAAGAAAATGAGCCAGATAACTTAATTTTCCAGCAAGATGGTGCGCCACCTCACTGGCATAACGAAGTACGCGATTGGTTGAACGTCACTGTACCCGAATGCTGGATAGGCCGCAAGGACCCCAATGAGAGGACTTGTTATGCATAGCCTCCACATTCTCCTGACCTAACGCCATGCGATTTTTACCTTTGGGACTTCATCAAGTATCGTGTGTACGTGCCTCCGCTACCGGCTGACCTATATTGGCAAGGAGTTATTCTGCATAAGGGCTGTTCAGTAAAGAGTGATCACAATTTTTTTTGACAACGTACCTTTACTCATCCTCATAATTTTGATGGTCCTTCTCAAAATACTCTCCTCTGAATGCGATAAACTTGTCCCAGTGTTTCTGCCAGTCTTCAAAGACATGCTGGAAACCATTTTTGAGAGATCCTTAAAAATCGCCTCCGCAGCCTTCACCACTGCTTCTGATGATGGATAATGCCTCCCACGATGGCGTTTCTTCAAGTTAGGGAATAGAACTGGACGTAAGTGAGGGTGAGGGATGTACTTCACGTTGATTTTGGCAAGATATTTAGCAACAACATTAGCAATATGCGGCCGCGCATTATCTTGGTGCAGCTGCTAGTCTGATTCACGGAAATGTGGTCTTTGCGCCTGATATAGACTTGCAATGTTTTCAGGATATCCCTGTAGTATTGGCCAGTTATTGATGTGTGTGCAGGTACAACATGCTGATAAATCATTCTATGAAAATCAAATGATGAGATGACCATAACTTTCCCAGCAGAAGCAACCACTTTTGCTGTTTTGTGCGTTGGTGATGAAGGAAATGTCCACACTGAGCTGTGCTGTTTGCTCTCAGGATCAAAATGATGTAGCCAAGTTTCATTAGCCGTGATTACGTTTGAAAGAAACTCCAGATCTTCCTCTAACATCAACTTTAACTGCATGCAGACCTGCATGCGAATGTCCTTTTTTTCGGGAATCAACAGTCTTGGAACCCATCGCGCACAAACACGTCTCACGTGTAATGTTTCTCTCACCAACGTGTGGGTGGTAGCCAATGAAATGTTCAGTATTTCAGAAAGTGATCTTAAGGTAATTCGTCGATCCTCTCTCACAATGGCAGCAACAGTGTTGATGTTTTCTTCCGTAAGAGCAGTAACTGGAGCACCGGGTCCACCTTCCTTTGAAATTGGCCGTCTCCCCTCTTTAAACCTTTTAAACCGCCTTCGAGCTGTGCTGTAGGGAAGGACAGACTCTCCATAGGCCTCCTGTAATATTGTATAGACCTCAACTGAAGATTTATTGAGACGAAAGCAGAATTTTAAAGTCGCATATTGTTCCTCGCGTGTTACCTCCATTGCAGCGGTAGGCGATACTGAACATATCTGAACTTGCCTGGTTCTCACAGGCGGGAATCAGGAGTACCAACATGAAAGTACTACGGCGTGTTTGTTTTACATTAAGCTAACAGAATATAATAAGATTGAATTTTAGTGCGAAAAAATATGATCGCAAAAATTATAATCATTCTTTATTGAACAGCACTCGTAATTTCTTCACAATGATATTTAGATTTAGCTCCAAGTCCTGATTGGTTTGAGATTTCTATTATTTTCATTTGCAAGAATGCGGACTGTGTATGAATTTTAAGCTGTGAAATACAAAATGGATTTATGGTTGCATCTATGTTACTATTTTTAGATTAGAAAAAGGAAGGCTATAATGGAAAATGTGTATATACTTATGTTGATCCATCGGAGGACGTTTAAAATGTATTAACAATTAGTTCGTGGCTTTAGGATTGGACGACCTTTGTTTAGGAGCTGCAGAATGTCTACACAGTCCATCAGCTTTTATACGTATATTACTGTTTGCCGAATAGTGATATAAAGTTTTTGAGAAGTCTACAGGATCAGCTGATGTAGAATCCCGTGCATTCCAATACCTCAAGGGGAAGATAATCCCCTGCTGCTTTTTCCTCCTTGCCCTGCCTTTTTTTGTTTATCATCCATTCTTATCCTATCTTTGACGCCCCTCCAGAAATTCTCTCAGGCTATCGGATAAAGGCAAGCTTACGGTGTACCGATTCAGGACGGAGAAAAAGAAACCAGTGTTGGAATTTATGGCATAGATACTGCATATTTTATCAGACTGGATTGAAAGCGAACCAGTGTATTCATTGGTACTGGATCACACGGTGTTACGAACCACCGACCTGCTGCTGTAAAATAGGAGAATCTGTGTTTCCCTCCGATATATTATACATAAGCACAATACGCGGCATACACCACAAAATTTGTCCACTTCGAAAAGGATGTGCAAAGCCTGATGAATACTATCACAACAGTAATTTTTTTTATCCGTAATGCTTCTACCATCAAGTAACCAAACCCGTGACACCACACAGCTCTTATATTTCTCTATAATATATCCAACGGGAGAATAAAGTACCATAAAGAAAACTCCGGTGTGTATCATTCCTCGTCCACGTGCGTTCACTTTTAACCTCACTTTTGAATCAATGTGAATGCTAAGGATAAGTTACACGGTGTTACCTGGCTTGGGATCAATTAATAATAAATAATTAGAATATATTAGCCATAAAACACAATAAAGGCAAATATTAACAATCTTCAGTTACTACATTCACCAAATGAAAGAAATATCACCAAACAGTTGGATAAACAGACATGAACGAAATGGCTGCTCTTAATTCAGAGCTACCACCATATTAGTATAAGTAAAAGAAACCCCCCAGCTATTATTAAGAGAGAAATTTCATTGAATATGCTTCATATTATAGCAAGGAAAGGAATTACGACAAATTGAAATAGGTTACGGCGGTAAATAACTTATTTTGAATGTTAAACTGAAACAAAGTAAAAAACAAATGAATGAGTAATAATTTGCACACGTCTGTATACAGAACAAAACATAAGTGGTAACAATACAAAAGAAAGAACAAAGAGAAAAATGAAACAAAAGTAGAGGACAGCCAATCTTCGGAGTCCTGCTAGCCACAAGCCCTATATAGCCTTCGCTTGCCGTTTCTCATTAAACACACTTCTTTTCTTTTTGCTATGCTACACCATTACCTGGAAATTCTAGGTATTCCATTTTTATCTTATAGGGTAATCTGTTTTACGAAGTTCTTAATGTACAGCAGTTCCGTGTGAATTAAAGTTAATACTCATTTACTGTTATTAGGGACCATGTTTCAAACTTTACATTATCAGAAAATTGCTTCTCTGGTTTTTGTGTTCATAAGATACTTCCACAGAATGAATGTTAACTTATAGCTCACGAGTAGAACTCGGCGCTGTTAGGTACCAAACTCTTAATATGTGTACATACAGCTTAGAGTTATGAGTTGAGTGAGTTGTTGTGAGTGGTTTTTTGAAAATGTACAGAATCAAGTATCGAGCTGTCATTAAATATTTGCTTTTGAAAGGCAATACACCTACGCAAATCAAAGATGAGCTGAATCCTGTGTATGGGAACTCTACACCATCATTTACCACAGTGAAATTTTGAGCAGCTGAATTTAAACGTGGCCGTAAGAACTTGGGAGACGATGAACGTTCGGGACGTCCAAAACTGCAACTACCGAAGAAAACATCGCCAAAGTTCACCAAATGGTGCTAGACGACTGCCAAATTATAGTGAGAAAGATATCAGAGGCTATGGACGTGTCAAAATAACATGCTTGTCACTTATTAAATCAATATTTACACATGAGAAAGCTGTCCGCGCGTTAGGTGACGCGTTTGCTCACATTATACCAAAAACGTGTTCGAATGAACATTTTCAACGCTCTGTTGGCGCCGTTTAGGCGCAATAAATCCGAGTTTTGGCACCGATTAACTACTGTAGATGAAAGTTGGATACACCAGTATACTTCCGAAACAAAATACAGTCCAAAACAGTGGACTACAAAGGGGGAACCGGCTTCAAAAGAAGCAGAAACTGTTTTTTTGCCGGATGGGAAGGTGATGGCGACTGTTTTTTGGGATAGTCATGGTGTTATTTTAATTGAGTATCTTCAAAATGGAAAAACCATTACAGGGACATACTACGCATCATTACTTGAAAGGCTGAAGGTAGAACTTTCCGAAAAACGGTCACATTTGTAGGAAAAAAGGTCCTGTTTTTCCAACGCACCGTCTAACACCTCAGCGGTTGCAATGGCGAAAATCCACGAATTACTGTTTGAACTACTTGGCTCACCAGATCTAGCCCCAAAGCGACTTCTTTTTGTTCCCTCATGTGAAAATTACGCTCGGAGGACAGAGATTTTTGTCAAATGAAGAGGCAATGACCTTCGTGAACAATTATTTTGCCGAGAAAAAACGCCGAGTACTATTTGGACGGATATCTAACATAAAGTATCTAAAGCACGCTCTACTGGTGGAATGGCGTAAAATTACAGTGGAAACAACACAATCTTTGGTGTAATCCATGACAAGGAGAATACAAGAGATTATAAAGAGGAATGGAGGGCTTATTAAGTACTATCCATAACATTCTTTAACTATGTTTATATGAACAGATACTATATGTGTTTCCTTATTGTATTCTCTTTTTCACTAATCAATAAATAAGACACTTTATTCTTATGATTTTTCACTATCCATACATCCTTAAACAGAAACTCACGCCTTAGACGAATACTTTTTGGAGTAACTGTAAGAAAGGTTGCATACGTGCTAGGTGCAATCAATGCGTGAAACACATTAACGCTTTTTGTTTTTGCGAAGAAAAAAGAATAACAGTGGAACATAGAATCACATAAAGAATTAGGCGGGAAGATATGTTTTTTAAGTATTTAAGCACCCGAATTTAAACGTGACCGGCGAGAAATTTCTCATTTAAAAGAGTTTTCACAAGGCTAGAACAAATATTAGGACATTAGTGCAGTTTATGCCGCCGTTTTCAACACAAACACTCGTAAAACGTGCGATTTGCTGCGAAAGAAACCGGCTAATACATTTTCCAGCCTTACACAATCAGCTGTTCTATTCCTGTCTGGCGTGCATGACGGCGTCCGTATTTTATCCAGTTAAAGTAGCGTGGACTGTGGAGGAGTGACAGTTCCAGAGAAGACTGACAAGATCTTAACACGCTTTGCGCCTGCGTCAACCTACTCGAGCTTAAGAAAGAGGAGAGCAACAGGCTGGCGTCCGCAGGTGGAACAGAGTAAAAATAAATACCAAGTAAATAAACAAAAAAATGAAGAGTGGGCTCGCCTAGTGTTGGCAAGCGTTCAGTTTGACGGGAGCCGAGCACAGGGAATCTCAGTGCTGGCTAGACAGTGTTTGTGATGTGTGCGTGAAGTGCGTTAGTGACAAGTGAACGTCGCAAAGTGTGTGTGTCTTGGACCTCGAGGTAATTCAGCATCGTGCTCTGTTTTATATCATTTTTGGGGATAGCATCATTATGAAACGTTCTACATTACTGTTATTACAAATATCAACGTTTTTAGTTTAATCAGCGTAAATATCTACGTATGAGAAATTAAGTACATTTTTCGATTTTTTGCCCTACATGTGTTAAAGTTCCTACATTTCTTTTTTTCACTAGAAAAAATAATTCCACTCTTCCAAAATTAGTTATGAAAAGTTCTCTAGAAATATATTTTACTTTTGAAGCTTATTGAAATAACAATAAGTCAATTTTCAATGTGTGCGTGCGTTCGTGTGTGTGTATGCACGCCTTTGAGTGTAAACAGAGATGTAAGTTCGGCATCTTTACAAATATTTTTTTTTTATTTACGTCCTCCAACGTTAACACGTCGAAAAGTCAATGAAATGTTGTTTACATGAGTACAGGGTACATACAGCTTAAAATTACCAGACATTCATCCTTTAGGATAAGGGTAAACCTCCAACGTTGTCGTAGGGGCGTAGAATGAAATGATGTTCAAATGAGTACAGGGTACATAGAGCTTAGAGTTAACTGACTTTCATCTTTCAGGATAAGGGAAAATATACAACTATTTTTAAGTCATACCGTACGACGAATGAAATGATGTTCAAATGAGTACAGGGTATATAGAGCTTAGAGTTAACTGACTTTCATCTTTCAGGATAAGGGAAAACCTACAACGTTAAGTCATATCGGACGGTGAATGAAATGATGTTCAAATGAGTACAGGGTACATAGACCTTAGAGTTACCAGACATTCATCTTTCAGGATAGGAGAAAACCTCCAACGTTAAGTCATATCGGACGATGAATGAAATGATGTTCAAATGAGTACAGGGTACATAGAGCTTAGAGTTACCAGACATTCATCTTTCAGGATAAGAGAAAACCTCCAACGTTAAGTCATATCGGACGATGAATGAAATGATGTTCAAATGAGTACAGGGTACATAGAGCTTAGAGTTACCAGACATTTATCTTTCAGGATAAGGGAAAACCTCCAACGTTGTCATATCGGACGATGAATGAAATGATGTTCAAATGAGTACAGGGTACATAGAGCTTAGAGTTACCAGACATTCATCTTTCAGGATAAGGGAAAACCTACAACGTTAAGTCATATCGGACGATGGCTGAAATTATGTTAAAATGAGTACAGGGTACACAGAGCTTAGTTACCAGATATTTATCTCTCAGGATAATAGAAAACCTACAACGTTAAGTCATATCGGACGATGGCTGAAATTATGTTCAAATGAGTACAGGGTACACAGAGCTTAGTTACCAGACATTTATCTCTCAGGATAATAGAAAACCTACAACGTTAAGTCATATCGGACGATGGCTGAAATTATGTTCAAATGAGTACAGGGTACACAGAGCTTAGTTACCAGACATTTATCTCTCAGGATAATAGAAAACCTACAACGTTAAGTCATATCGGACGATGGCTGAAATTATGTTCAAATGAGTACAGGGTACACAGAGCTTAGTTACCAGACATTTATCTCTCAGGATAATAGAAAACCTACAACGTTAATTCATATCGGACGACGAATGAAATGATGCTCAAATGAGTACAGGGTACATAGAGCTTAGAGTTACCAGTCATTCATCGTCAGGATAAGGGAAAACCTCCAACGTTAAGTCATATTGAACGATGAATGAAATGATGCTCAAATTAGTAGAGGGTACATAGATCTTAGAGTTACCAGACATTCATCTTTCAGGATAAGGGAAACTTCCAACGTTAAGTCATAGCGGAGGTTAAAATGGGTGAAATGATTCTCAAGTGAGCCCATGTTTCATAGAGCTTAGAGTTATTGGACGTTCATCTTTCAGAAAATTCATCTGGAAGAAAACGTTACCTAGAAAACTCACCGTAACTGAGATTCGAACTCAGGAACCTTTTATCATGAGGCAGCCACAGTACCATCTATTCTACAGAGGCGAACGCTTTGAAGCATGATACGCGCATCAAACCACTCAATGTGTAGAATTATTGATGGGTCGATACAAATTTTCTGGATACTCGATAGCGACACGCGGTATTTTCCACCATATCCAAAACTTCGATACTGGATACCGTCATTTCAGAGAATCGAGAGAATGTTTTGAAGTATCGTTCGTTGTCGATACCACACAAGTATTCTAAGCATCGAGGTATCGCAAGAATCGAGCACCCATTGCTAGTTTTAGTTTTTTAAAATGACCCTGACAATATTGTTTAAAACACTGCATAAATAATAATAAATAATCTGTTAAACAAGTTTGTATGACTAGTAATTGTTACGACTGGCAAAAAGGTACTGTACCAAAAGTTTAATACTTCAAATCTTTTAAAATTTATGTAAAATAAATTTTTCATAGTCGATTTCCGTAATTTTGTTCTGAGCACTTCATAATTTTAAATTAAGTAGGTATTTAGTGTGTTTCAAAATGTTACAAAATTTCAAGTCAAGCATATACCTTTGGAATTTTGATTAACATAGTATAGAAAAATAATCTTTTGTGAGAAGAGTTTGTAGAAGTCATATTTAAAACAAACGACCGTAGATAAATGTTGCTGTAGCACTTCAGACTTTTCTCTCGTTGTCATGGAAACTGTATGGCATTACTAGGCGGGCAGAATGTGAACCTATTTAAACTTTTGTAGGAATTGTTTGTAAAATATATCTTAAGCACCAGTAAATTGGATCAATATTTTGAAAATCTTTAAAAAAAAAAAAAAAACCTTTCCGTCACGTAAATATGAAAGCTTTTACCTTATATTGAAGCCTGGACATTCTAGCTTACGTTAAATGATAAGTATTTCGATAAAGAATTTTCTCTGTACTTCCATTTTCATTTTTATTCCCAGCGGAAACTTATTCTAATCAATAATAGTCAGTATATATTTCCATAACCCAGGATAGTGTGTATTTATGTCTTTAAATAATTTGTGGTACACTGTTCTTGTCAACTTGACCTTGAATATATTCAGACATTTGCAAATTTATCTTTGGAACCGAAGGTCTCCATGGGCGAATTTCATTCTTACTATTATGTGTTTCAAATGGGAAGAGTTCTCACCTGTAGCGAATCAGATGCGTCAGGGCCTTCACCGTTGCCACCTCGTTATCCCCACTCTTTTTATATTTCCCTATCTCTCGCACACTTGCGAGTGTTCGTGACGCAATCGAACACAAACTGAATTTTCCAAAGTTTTATAATAACGCAGTTGTTGAAATCACAATTGCAATATGAATATTCGTATATTACACAAATGTTTTAAATATTTAGTTTAAAGTTAATTATAGTTTATGAATTACTTATTTTTCTGATCCAACGAAGATACCAGTGGTGCATCCATATAGCTGTGACTGTTACTTATGTTAAGAGATAATTCGTCATTGTCATTGTCTTCAACGTCTGAGTACTGCAAATTTATGATGATAGGTTCCAAAATCTCATTACGTGCTATTTCTTTCCAAAAGTCGTCTTCTTGTAGTTTATCTGATGTCTCACGCAGTTTTCCCAGTCTTGTTGTGTTCCTTGTCAATTTCTTCGTGAATAAGTCGTCCAAACGTCAGGCAGCTTAAAAATATTATTTCTGTTTGCAACATAATTTGAGCCCACATTAACTCTATTGGATTGTTCTAGCAGTAGTAACGGGGGAGGTGGATCGTGTCTCATTGATCCAGCTGATACACTTTTTCATGGAAGAATAACTGAATAATGCTACTTTGAACTCCAGAGTAAATACAGATTACGAACCATTAATAAACAAAGATATGTGACCAGACACGTTCTGCCAGACTAGTAAGAAGTGTATTGTTTCCTCTCGTCGAATTTAACAATCACCTTGACTTATTCAAAGTACATATTTCTTTTACCACGTCGTGTCAAATGTTTACGTTTCAGTTCTGAGTAATTACAAATATACGTTCACGCATACATGCCAACCAATAATGATATTCATTACAGTGCTTACGTCGCAATGTATTGTTATAATGTAATGATATCAACTTTATTTATATTAGGAAAACTATTTGAGCTAAAAATGTAGGGTTTTTACGGCTATGTTAAATACATTTCTCTCTCCTTCTTCATGGATATTCTTTGGCAAAATCTGAAAGCGTGAATGTAGAAACATCAGAACTTTAAACTCAGACCACGGCCTCCTGGATTCTTAATATCTTTGTTCCTGTGCTAGGCAGTTATAGACATCGTTTCTATGCAGAGGATAGTTCAGAGTTAACTTCGTTTCAGTGTTAGTTTATACATACATTTTTGATACCTCAGTTTTGAAATTGCAAGGAGATTTAAAGAAAAATAAGAATCAGAATTTGACGAACTTTCTAGCACACATATACCTTAAAAATACCAACCTCCGTCATGAGTTTCTCGTCTTGTAATAGGAAATGTCATGAAATTTGATAAAAGATGTTTAGACGCCAAGTTTTATCTGTAGCATTCTTGCATCTACAATGAACGTACTTCTTTGAACGTTTATCTTAAACTTGCTGAAGATATAAGTCGTTATAAAGGAGTGGATTGAGAATCTAGTGTGAGAGTACTACATTAGCTACTGCTGTTTTAAGCGAGACGATGCTTTATTTCTACTGACTGTTCACCAGAAGAGAAATTTCGATTCATAATTCTAAGAGTAGGCATGTCTGCCCAGAGATGGCTCTGCCTTTAATATCTCATACCTTGGAAAAGGATTTGTACTTTTTTACAACGTTTTGTAACAGATTTTAATTAATTTTTTGATATACAGCCTACATTTAAATGGGTTTCATTGTATGCAAACATACAGTAGCTATGGTGTATATAGAAACAATGTTGGACAGGGCAAGTAATTGAATCTGAGAAAGGAAGCCTTCTAAGGGAAATATATATCTCAACGCTTCTGGCCTTAGAGCATATTCCAACGACGCTATCATATTCAAGCTTCCTGTAATTTCTCTGAGTAGAGCAATTGTGCTTCAGTAGAAGGTTTGCTTCAATAGAAAATGACAGTAGTCATAACATTAGTAGAAGTAACTAGTAAGGACAGAAGAAACATATTGAATTAATCGTTTCAAACATGGTATACTTTTAGGAAAATCGAACCCTCTTTATATATTGAACTTAAAAGTCAAATTTTGTATGTACGAGGGCTGTTCAGTAAAGAATGATCACAATTTTTTTGGCAACGTACCTTTACTCATCCTCATAATTTTAATGGTCCTTCTCAAAATAATCTCCCCTGAATGCGATGCACTTGTCCCAGCGTTTCTGCCAGTCTTCAAAGACATGCTGGAAACCATTTTTGAGAGATCCTTCAAAATCGCCTCCGCAGCCTTCACCACTGCTTCTGATGATGGATAATACCTCCCTCGAAGACGTTTCTTCAAGTTAGGGAATAGTCACATGGGGCTAAATCCGGAGTATAGGGAGGGTGAGTGATGCCCTTCACTTTGATTTTTGCAAGATATTCAGCAACATTGCCAATATGTGGCCGCGCATTATCGTGGTGCAGCATACAGACTGCTTCAAGAAAATGTCACCTTTTACGCCTGATATGGACTTGCAATGTTTTCAGAACATCCATGTAGTATTGTCCAGTTACTGATGTGTGTACAGGTACAACATGCTGATAAACCATTCCATGAATATCAAAGAATGAAATGACCATAACTTTCCCAGCAGAAACAACCACTTTTGCTTTTTGGGGGTTGGTGATGAAGGAGATTTCCACACTGAACTTTGCTGTTTGCTCTCAGGAACAAAATGATGTAGCCAAGTTTCATCAGAAGTGATTACGTTTGAAACAAACTCCGAATCTTCCCCTGACATCAACTTTAACTGCATGCAGACCTGCATTCGAATGTCCTTTTGTTCGGGAATCAACAGTCTTGGAACCAATCGCACACAAACACGTCTCACGTGTAATGTTTCTGTCACCAATATGTGGGCGGCACCCAAATGAAATGTTCAGTATTTCAGATCTTAAGGTAACTCGTCGATTCTCTCTCACAATAGCAGCAGCAGTGTTGATGTTTTCTTCCGTAGAGCAGTAACTGGAGCACCAGGTCCACCTTCCTCTGAAATTGTTTCCCCTTTTTAAATATTTTAAACCACCTTCGAGCTGTGCTGTAGGGAAGAACAGACTCTCCATAGGTCTCCTGTAACATTGTATAGGCCTCAACTGGAGAATTCTTGAGAGGAAAGCAGAATTTCAAAACAGCATATTGTTCCTCGCGCGTTACATCCATTGCAGCGGTAGGCGATACTGAACATGTCTGAACTTACCTGGTTGTCACAGGCGGGAACCAGGAGTACCAACAATTAAACTACTACGGAGTGTTTGTTTCACATTAAGCTAACAGAATATGATAAGGTTGAATTTTAGTACGAAAAATTATGACCGAAAAAAGTTATGATCATTCTTTGTTGAACAGCTCTCCTATGATATTTGTATTAGGTATGCTTTATGTACAAATCACTGTATACTGCTAGATTTTCTTAAAAAATAAATATTGTTTCTGAGCGAACCTCATAATACACACTTCTGGTGAAGTAACCTTCAGTTTTGGAGTGCTGTGCAAAATTTCTAAGGAATAAGTTATTACCAATTTTCAAAACATCACATGCACAGAGAGAGGGAGTGAGATGGGGAGGGAGATACGAGAGAGTGGTGCAGATAAAGGTGCTGAAAGGAAGGGCGAAATGTATGTAATTACGCGAGAAGAACAGCACGTTCTGCTGGAAAACAAATTAATCATTCTGAAGAGATGAGTTATAGCCCCATCTTGGTGTAATTGTTCCTACGAAAGGGAGAATGATAAAATCGAAAGTTTGTGTCAAGCTTAGTTGGACGCTAGCTGCAACCCTGCACCTATGAATCACTGTAGAACATATGTGGGAAAGCACTGCATTTCACGGTTTTCTTGGAATGGTGTCAGGGAGCATCTGCCAAATATTCAACGCCCACGTTTTCATTTTATTTACTTTCGACATTCATATGAGAGGGAGATAAACGTCATCTTTATTATCGTATTTACAAACGTGCTGCGACTACTTTAAAAATGTGAAATGAAGTGCCATCACCTGTGACAAATAAACGGAAACTTGACTGTTGAAATACTTCGTCCATTTTTCAGTTTTATAGAATTTACGAGTATATAAGTAGTTCTTTTCCTCGCCCGCCTATATAGCATAGTTGATGTTCGCTTCATGTACCAGAAGTCCCCAGTGCAAAAGTTGGTCATAGTGGGTTATCTGCATAAGTCTTTTCTTTACTTTTCCTTTTTACTGGGGTTTTCCCTTATCCTAAAAGATGAATATCTGGTAGCTCTCAGCTCTAAGAGATTGCAAACAATGCAAAATAGAATACTTCGTATTGTGGGTTCGTGAAATGAAAAGTCCAATTGCACCACTCAAAAATGTTCTTTATTTCCACCGAATTACAGTCGGAACACTTGCTGATTACACAGAATTACGTAATGCACACAATTACAATTCATCAGTTCGTCTGTCAGGTCCACTGCACGCAGTTACGTACAATCCTCCGATACACGTACACAGTGAATTGAACTCTCGCTCGCTCGCAGGTACTGACAGGCTGTGTTAGCCCGAAAAATTGTGTCTGCGTGCCCACCGAGGATAGGGTTTAACCACAGATAGGATTTTCTTTTCGGGGTTTTAGGATGGCTGTTTTTGTTTGAGGATGATGGATTGATTA
This sequence comes from Mantis religiosa, assembly GCA_030765055.1. Taxonomy (NCBI): domain Eukaryota; kingdom Metazoa; phylum Arthropoda; class Insecta; order Mantodea; family Mantidae; genus Mantis; species Mantis religiosa. The sequence goes on along the minus strand of CM060953.1, from coordinate 186,407,393 downwards.
CGACGTAGTGTAGAACTCCTCTAGAAGGATAGAATGATTTCCTTTAGCATCCTGGTGTTGAAGGATTTATTATAATTTTGAACTGATTAATTTTAATTTTGAGACCAATAACTCTTGGTAGATTATGGGAGCTCAGCTTTTGCTGCTGCTGGAATTGCTCCGTGGTTACCTCGGATGCCCGCAAGCCATGCGGGGGACCCGGAATAGTCGTAGGCGACGACCTCTGGTGGGATCATAATCACCAAGAGACCGAACCAGGGCACTTCTGTGCATAGGTAACTGTGCGTATAATTTTGTATCCCGGCGTCTAATTTCATCTTCCACGTAAGGAAGACCCGAGGCTTCATGAAGGAACCTTACTGAGAAGAATCGGCCTACTGAGTAGATGGACCTAAGTCCTCTATTCTGGGCGCGTTGAAGATATGCCAGCTAGGAATCTGCGGCCATGCCCCAGACCTCGTAGGCATATAGCATCAACGGGACTATGAGAGCTCGAAAGAGGTATAGCTTTAAGCGGACTGGCATCGATCGAGAACCCAGCATAGGATACAGGGAAGCAATAGCTCCCTGAACTCTCGCCGAGAGTTCCCTGATGTGTCGACGGAAAGTCAGACCCTTGTCTAGCTCTACTCCCAGGTATTTGATAGAGGGTACATATTCTATCCTTCGACTTCTTAAATGGAAATCTGGGCAGTCTGCGGGGGTGTGGCGCTTGGTGAATAGAATAGCGTGGCTTTTGTCCGGATTAACGGACATCCGCCAACGCATGCACCACTCTAGTGTGAGACGGAGGTGTCTGGATTGGGTTGAAAGCTCTGCGAATATGTCTGTCTTTGCAGAAGAGCAGCACGTCGTCAGCATATTGTGCCACTTCGACGCGCGGCTCAGTTGGGAAGTCTGCCATGTATACACTAAATAGTGTGGGAGATAATACAGAGCCTTCTGGGACTCCGCCTCTCTGAACTCTCGGTCGCATTGTCCCTCTATTTATAGTAGGCTACATGTTTCTAGAGATTTCTTTACCATGGTGGGGAAAAATATTCTGGAGGTTTCGCGTTCTTTCAGGCGGCAGGAGGAGAGGGAAACGAAGATTCAGCTACACCTGTGGTTTCCCCTCCCTCCACTCTGTCACGCCTCCGCAGGCGGTACCGATGGCACACGCGTCCCTCCACCGGCCTTCCCCACGTGTAACCGACCGCAAGTTTGCCGATTGGGTAACACTGCTCCCTCCTCAAGGCTGGTCATCCCGAACAGCACCATCGTAGCGGGCCAGGCGATCCAGGTGTACCACCAACATCTTTCCTCTGGACACCTTCTGGATGCGGTAGACCACGTCGTTTATCCTCTTCACCACACGGTACGGCCTTTGCCATGGCTGCTGAAGCTTCGGGCAGCGTCCCTTGGTCCGAGTAGGGCGGTACAAACAGACCAGGTCACCTTGCTGGAACCCTTGGCTGTTGGCTTGCCTGTCGTATCGGGGTTTCATGCGGTCGCTCGCCTTCTGGATGTTTTGGCGAGCCATCTCGTGCATGCCGTGGAGGTGGTCCACAAGGTTCTCCACATACTCGGTCGCTGGCTGTTTCATCCCCGGGGGGCTTCCAAAAGCCAGGTCACAAGGGAGGCGTAACTCTCGGCCGAACATTAAGCTGGCTGGCATCATCCCCATGGTGTCGTGTGTTGACGAGCGGTAGGCCAGCAAGAACAGTGGCACCTTGACGTCCCAGTCTCACTGATGGCTGGCAACGACCTTCATAAAGTGTTACTCTAAGGTCTTGATGTACCTTTCGACCATGCCATTCGACTGGGGATGTAGAGGTGTTGTGCGGGTCTTGTTAACCCCAAGTCTCTCTAGTGCCTCCTTCATCAGGTTGGACTCAAAATTGGTGCCTTGGTCACTGTGCAGCTCTAACGGTACCCCAAATCGGCAGAACACTTGCTCCACGAGGCAGTCTGTGATTGTCCTTGCCCCTTGGTTCGGGATGGAATACACCTCCGGCCACTTGGTGAAGTAGTCCACGACCACCATCAGGTACTTGTTGCCTCGGTCGGATATTGGGAACGGTCCAGCAATGTCCACGACAATCCGTTCGAATGGCGCTCCGACGTTGTATTGCTGCATGCGACCCCGGCTCCTAGTCTGGGGGCCGCGACTCGCCGTGCACACGTGACACTGACGGCACCATCTCTCAGCGTCTGCTCGGAGCCTCAGCGCTGCCTACGTCAGTATTATAACGGACATATGAGGTTCAAGTGTAAAAAAAATCGAATCTCTGTCATTCATATTCTAATTTTGTGGCAGCAATATGTACAAAATATTTTCTTATGTTTACTTATAGAACACAATTTTTAAACAGAAAGTGTAAAATCTACGATAGTGAAATTTGCTATAGGTATTTCCCATAGCTGGATATATGTGTTTTAATTTTTTCTCAAAAGAATTCACTTAGTACTAGTTGATAACACTGGGCAACAGTGGCAATGTTTCGGGGTTAAAATAGTGAATTTATATGTATTGCCATCGGCTGAATTCAAAACTCACCATAAAAATGATAGATTAACTCTTATTTTTTTGTTTAATTTCTACCGCCCCCCCCTTTAACTCCAATGGTCATATTGGTGGCCGTTCTCCTTTGAAACATTGAAGGTGTTAACTTGTGTTCGTTGGATTTTAATCATTATATTACGTACATATTCTCACTCTCATTCATACTTCCAGACTCTGGGGAAGATGCGGAATTATCTTGGTCGGAGAAAAATCCTCATCCCCACTGCCGGGAATCGATCCCGGGACCCCTAGCACGGCAGGCAGGTGAAATTAGCTCTTGTTTTGAGGATAAAGTGACATTTATTTTTTTAGAGTGAAGATTTTAAATTTGAGCGATTTTTTTGGGAGTTGGCACACCTGTCAAATAACAAAACACAATCAGAGAGACATTTCGGAAATTAAGTGATGAAAAAGTTAAGGAAGGCATTTTTGTCGAACCACAAGTAAGAGAACCTGTAAAGGATCCTGCATTTGACCAAGTTTTGGAGAGGAAAGAAAAGGAAGCTTGGGAAGCCTGCAAGGGTGCTGTTTATGGATTTTTAGGGAACAAAAGAGATGACAACTACAATCATTTGCTGACAGTGCTCCTGCAAAAATACAGTAACCTTGGACGCAACATGTCCCTTAAGATCCATTTTCTCCACTCCCACCTAGACTTTTTCTTTCCTAGTTGTGGGAAAATGAAATGTGTAGTCTTCAACGCCCGCTTTTACTACATACGGCACCGCAGGCGGTGACACTGATGGTACATGAGATGAAGATGGAGAACCGGTGAAATGTGATGGTGGAGGAAACCTGAGGTCCCGGTGAAAACCAGGCCACGCCGTGGTTAGAGCGCTTGGCTCTCACCAAGGCGGCCCGGGTTCGATCCCAGGCGACCGCAAAGTGAGATTTGTGGTGGACAACACGGCGTTGGTGCGGGTTTTCTCCAGGACCTCCGGTTTCCCCCGCCATCTCATTTCACCGGTGCTCCATCTTCATCTCATGCATCATCAGTGTCACCGCCTGCGGTGCCTATGTAGTAAAAGCGGGCGTTAAACTCTACACATTTCATTTCCGGAGAAAACCCTCCCCAGCGCCGTGTTGTCCACCACAAATATCACTTTGCGGTTACCTGGGATAGATCCCGGCCCGCCTTGGTGAGAGCCAAGAGGTCTAACCACTGAGCCACGGCGCGGCCCTCCTAGTTGTGAGCTGTTAGTGATAAACATGGGGAGAGATTCCATCAGGACATTTCTGTTATGGAACAAAGATATCAGGGCCGTTGGAATGAAGTAATGCTTGCGGATTACTGTTGGTCTTTGTATAGGGATTCTGCGGAACTCCGTCACAAGAGGCAAGCTAAAAGACGACGAAGTCAATAAGCCACCACATGATTCTCTTCAGACACGACTATCTGCGAAGTATTTTTACAGCAATTTAGAACTGTTATCATGTAATTGCCAGTTAAAAAATCAAATGCACTTTCATTGTTGTTAGCATGTATGTAATTAAAATGTATCCTTTTCTCTCAATCCATTAATATGTAATACTTCCACCTTGTGTATATCATTGTCATATTTGTTTTTCTCAACCCAAAATTACTAGGAATTACCTCATGAAGTGCTCGAAGCATTCAAAAGTTTTTGTTGTTGCCCAGTGTAATCAGAGGATAACTTTATCTAGTGACTGCTTGACTAAGTTCCACAATTCTCACTTCCTTAACCAGACAAGAGAACCATCACTATACCCATATCCGTATTTGCTTGAATACAAATCCCAAAGTAAGTTTTGTAATACTCAAGTCAAATTTACACTGTAAGTGTCAGAGCACGATGCTGAATTGTTAATTACATGTTGGACGTCAGGAGGGTGTAACATGGTGAAGGAAGAAGAATGCCGGCAACTTGGGGTCTGGCTAGCACTGAGAAGCCCACATCAATGGCGATGATTCCTTTGATGTACTGCGCTCGATGGTTCCGCAAAGGTAAGTAGACCTCAACCTGCTGTCACCCCTCCTAGAGCCCAGAGGTCATCACGGACATTTAACTAAAATTTTGCACAGAAATTAATTTCTGTACACATTCGTTTCAAATTATTAT